>MJUU01073643.1:6229-26635 GCA_002080025.1 Modiolus philippinarum | reverse complement strand
CTGACCTGAAAAACACCTTTTTGCAAGGGACCACTCAATGACTACTGTGGCCAAGTTTTGTTCCAATTAGCTCAGTACATTCAGAGGAGAAGATCTTTGAATGTGTTTTCCCATAGGGTCCAATGTTAAAACTATGTTCCCCACTGGCAGCCATGTTGGCTATAGTGCGATCCTGAAAAACACCTTTTTTGCAAGGGACCACCTAAGGACTATTGTGGCCAAGTATGGTTCCAATTGGCTCAGTAGTTTCAGAGAAGAAGATCTTTGAAAGTGTTTTCCCATAGGGTCCAATGTTAAAACTATGTTTCCCGCTGGCGGCCATCTTGGAAATCGGGGAGACCTAAAAAACACCTTTTTTGTAAGGGACCACCCAAGGACTATTGTGGCCAAGTTTGGTTCCAATTGGCCCAGTAGTTTCAGAGAAAAAGATTTTGAAACTTTTTTTTTCATAGGGTCCAATGTTAATTTTGGTCCCAGCTGGCAGCCATCTTGGATGACGTACAGACCTGAGCGACACAATTTTTAAAGGGGACCACCCAAGGACTATTGTGGCCAAGTTTGGTTTCAATTGGCCCAGTGGTTTCAGAGGAGAAGACCTTTGAATGAAAAGTTTACAGACGGACGGACGGACGACGGACGCAAAGTGATCGCAAAAGCTCACCCTGGCATAGCCAGGTGAGCTAATAAAAAAATTAATTTTTTTTTAGATTAGCCCCTGTTGGGCCCCATTTATCTCGTGAGCGGTACATGCTACGTGAAATCCGTTGGAATACTCCAGATTGGAAATTTCCTCAGGAGCACACTGAAACAAACCCCATCAAAATCCAATAAATAATAAAATATGTAAAAACACCAAATTTAACCCTTTTTTGGCCCCTAATTCTGAAATGGGTGGGGCCAAAAACTAAAGGAAAAAAACGTTTCTCAAGAATGTTCCAAGAAACATCATACTAAGATTTGAAAACAATCCGTCCACTAGAACCAGTTATGCTGTCCACAGACACGAAAATACTTAATTTAACCCCCTTTTGGCCCTTTTTTTGCCTCTTTTTCAATCAAAGCTCTGTAAGAGCTGAAAGTGTTCGTATGTGTTGAAGTTTAAGGTGTCTCAGTGGTATTATTCCGCCATTTTTATTTAATACTTGTTCATTAAGTTTATTTGTATTTGCTTATAGGACATATGAGTAGACTTTTAGGTATTTTTTGTAATTATTAACAAGGACCCCATTGGAAATAAGTCTTTTTGACCTTATTGGTTATCCTATGTGTTCAATATTACAATATATATACTTTTGAAACTACCGGTATTCATTGCTTAACATTGTTTTATATATTGTTTTATGTGTACATGATATGACTGTATGCACTTGCCTGAATAAATATTATTATTATTATCATATTGATATCCCTATAAAGAAATTATCTTCATGCGCGACCTTCCTTTTCAGTCGTGTGAGATTTCGAGGTGTTTTGCACTAAGTTTTTTTGTCTAATACTTGATGCTCTTTTTTATCAAATACAAACATCTAGGTGTTATAGAAGACTTTACTTTTTATTGAGGGAGGCAAGACATTCCTCTTTTATTGTGTTTTGGGCATTTCAGCTGGTTCTTAAATATTTTTGGTCAAATAAATCAGTTGCGAACTGTTTTTGGACCATTTGGTGTTTTATGTTCTGATAAATTTTAACTTAGTTTTAACTGTAAAAGGGAAAGCAGTGCTTGCTATTCATCATTACGTTGCTGTTATTTGAATTTACAGTTGACTGTTTTGGGGGAAATTAAAAGATTGTAAGTATGTTAATGAAACCACTCTCTTTCCATTATTAGTTGCCTGATGTACATTTACTGCATTTCTCCTTTTATTTCATTCTTCTATAAATAAAGCAAGCATTACATTTTTTTAAATATTTTGCCTTTTCTGATTCAGTCAAAAGAGTGGTGTTCTGGGATTTTGAGTGACCTTTCGTGCATTACAGTACCAATATGTTTGTTAACGTCATTAAGGCTAGTCAGATCAACTATGCAAACTCTGCAGAACGTGGAACTTGCAACGACCTAGTCACTCGCATAGCCATCATGTGGTGCTTGCAGCTCGTTGTATCAGGGATTGTGAACCCTGATTCATAACTCAAGGTTGCCGGTGGTCCATCCAGTTACATAACTTTATTTACGTCGCCGAAGCCTTAAAATCAACAAAAAAGTCAACCAAACTCGTCATATTTACGATTATTTACATGCCGGATCCAATCAGCTGTTTTTCACGCGAATACCGCGTGAGATCGATGTAAACCCGATTCTGATTGGCTAATATCGAGAATATGGTTAATATAGATTATCTCTCTTCAGCCAAAATCGTGTAAACAAACTTTCTTCAAAATCGTGTTTTATGCCATATTTTTGTTTCACGGTCGTGAATCGTGTAGATCACACCAAAATCGTGAAAGTTGGCAGGTATGTGCAACAACTTTCATAAAGAAACTTCGATATTTTTTTTTATTTTTCACATTCCTACGCGTGAAACAAATAGGCCCTTTTTTCGTTTTAATAATGTACTCAATAATCGTTTAATTTCTCAATCAGGAAATTTAATAAGTTTAATAAAAGCGAAGTAGTAATTGAAATTGGTTTGGGTGTATTATAAACGTCTCGTACTGTATACTCAAGCCTATTCGACACCTCCTTTTTAGTTTCAATCCGCCATCACTTTAAAGCCTTTAAGCACCTCGATTCCCACTTTAGCTGTGTTCAAACATTTTTACCATTTCAGGACAATAGTATGTAACGTTCTACCAGATTATTCAGTAATTTTACTGTATTATTTACAATTTTATAAGGAGATTTTTAACCTGTTTAAAAGTTTCCCGCCCTGCAACATCTATTTTTATCCTATTCAAACTGGACTGATAGCTAAAGTGTTCATGACGAACACTAAAAACGGGATGGGCAGGGAACGCGAAATTAATACCCGGGCTTAAGCTTGTGCCAACAAATATCATGCTAAAATTTGGTAACAATCCGTTCACTAGAACCAAAGTTATGCTGTCCACAGACGCCGACGCCATACCATAATACGACCGCAAAATTTTTGCGGTTGTATAAAAAGAAAGGAAATTGGGTAAATGTCAAGGAGACAACATCCCATATCCAGGTTAAAACGACCCAAAACAAAGCATCTAGGGGTCACCGTACAGTCTTCAAACACAGTGAGGAACCTCACACCATATAGCAAGCCCGAAATAGCCCTTATGGAATATTTTATACCTTTAAATGTTTTGTTTATATTGGAATAGATATCAATATCTAACCCAAATTCATTACATATTTTATTTATACAAGTATACCAAGAGTAAATACCTTCTTTGTGAAGGTTTTTATTTACTCTTAGTGCTTCTGTAACAAGGGGATTTATATTATTTGTATTTATTTGGGAAAAATAAATCACTGTTTGGGTTTTGATAAACATTGATAATCATGATAATGGGAATTGTTCTAACTCTGCATTTGACCCAATATTACTTGCTGTTTTTTTAGTCCTAAAATGGTTTTACAATATTTAGTATGAATTTTTTCGTATTGTGATCTGTAATCAAATGATACTAAAAAGTAATTCATCACAAGTTTTATTATTTTTCTCTGCCCTAAGAAGGGCTCTATATAAAGGGAGATATTCATCCATAAACCAAATTTCACAGTTACAGAACAGAAAGAGATGTACCATAACAAATCACTTGGAAAGACATAAATTTCAATCCTTTAGACATAAAATCACAGACATTAAATTTTTACCTGTAATTTCTTTGAAGTCTACTTGCTTGATTAGATTTTTACCTGTGCAACAGAAATTTTCCCAACAAAACTTGGGATTTATTGCCCCAATAAAAAATTTTCAAGGTAAAAATTAATCCCAATCACTTTCCAAGACATTACCACTAGTCCACTACCACCATGACCACAGTGATTAGAAATGGTATGTCTCTTTATGTACTGTATAAAGTAAAACAGGTCTAATAAGAGTGCCACATAGATTACAAGAAAGGTTGACAGGTAAATATTCAAAATTTGAAAAGAATTTTCTCAGAGAAAAAAAACTTTTAAGACCTATGGGGGTTTTCCCTCAAAAATCCCCAGAAAGCGGGAAGGTTGGAAGGTCTGAATTAATTAAAATGGGATAAAGTGAAGAATATGAACACAATACTGGTACTACCAGTATTGTACAATACTGGTAGAAAATTTTATACCAGTGTTGCATTGCACAATACTGGAATTACTAGTATTGTATTAATTCTAATACTAGTTGTACCAGTATTGTGAAAAATACAATACTAGTTGTACCAGTATTGTGTTGCTGTCAATACTAGTTGTACAAGTATTGTGTTGTGTACAATACTAGTCTTACCAGTATTGTATTTTTTACAATACTGGAAAAACCAGTATTGTAATTTTTTACAATACTAGTTATACCAGTATTGTATTGTGGACAATACTAGTTCCTCCAGTATTGTGCTTTATACAATACTAGTTGTACCAGTATTGTATTGTGGACAATACCGGTAATTCCGGTATTGTATATTTCACAATACTAGTTCTACCAGTATTGTAAAGCTTACAGTCCTGGTATAACTACTATTTTATTGTGAACAAAACTGGTTACTGTTTTACATTTCTTTTATTATAAGTACATGTATGTTGTTGACAACTACATGTTGCGAATCGTTTGTGCAAGGGTTTATAATGAAGTGTTTAATTTTTCTCAGTATGGAATTAGTAATTGATTAATATCTTGAGTTGTAACATTTGTTCCATTTGATTACTAGAAACATCTATTTTAAAGCAGAAAAAACAAATAGCACATAACCAGATAGCACGTTATCCATAATATTAGTTAAACCAGCTGTATCTGCAATATTAGAAATACCAGTATCTTCCAGTATTTACAATACTGGTTGTACCAGTATTTTCCAGTATCTTCCAGTATCTGCAATACTAGTTGTACCAGTATTTTCCAGTATCTTCCAGTATCCGCAATACTAGTTTTACCAGTATTTTCCAGTATCTTCCAGTATCTGCAATACTAGTTGAACCAGTATTTTCCAGTATCTTCCAGTATCTGCAATACTGGTTTTCCAGTATTTTCCCGTATCTTCCAGCATGTCCAGAATTGTACAATACTGGTACACATATATTTTACTAGTATTGTACAATACTGGTAGTACTAGTATTGTGTTCATATTCTTCACTTTATCCATTAAAATGTCATGTTAATTGCAAAGTAAACACACCCAACTAACTTGGAGAGCAAACAGCCCACTTGACTTGGTGGACAAAAGGACCTTAGGCAAACAGACCCATTATCAGATAGACCAAGGCTGGATGAATTGAAGGCCGGATAGACCACTGCCAGATTGTCATAAGGCTGGACTGACATAAGGCAGGATTGTTATATGGATGGAGTGTCATAAGCCAGGCTGACATAAGGCCGGGGAAGGATAATCTCGAAATCTTATTACTTTCAAGAATTTGGACCTTTTTCAGAAGTGACATGTGGGGGAGAATGATCATGACAATCCAAAATCATGATCTTTAAATTGTTAACAAGATTAATTATAATGATTCTCAACGTGAAATATTACCTTTTGCTCAGAACAAACTTGACTCCTGATCCCCTCTTTCGAGGGTGGCGTGAGTAACAAACACGACAATATTCGGTGGATAAAGTTAGAGGAATTTCGAAAATAGGGATTTGCTATTATATGGAAAACAAATCCCGGACGAGACGCCTAGATGGACGTACATATTCCATAAACATTGCATCGGACTGAAAATTGTTTTAACAATATTTTGCACGTTAAAAATATACAAATTTAATGTAGTAAAAATTATCTCGGTTTGAATTTAAAAAAAAAACAATTTACCCCAGAAGCTATTCAACATCAACTTGGTTAAAGCTCGTAGTCCCGGGTTCTTCTTAATATTGTTGCAATCAAGAATAACACCCTCCTTTTCATGGTACTCTCTGATGCACCTCCATTTGTCCTCTCCAGTTTGACACCATTCTGGCCACCTACTGGCTTCCTGCTTCATTTTCAAGAAGGTATTCACATATTCGGTGAAAAGTCCTCCTGTCTTTGTTGTTTGGTCGTATTGTCAAAGTTCCACACTTCATATATTCAATCTATCTGATATCCATATTCCAACGCTTTCTTGACTTCGTCTATCACCCATGTTCCGGTCAGTGCTCGTTGCTCGTCGGCATGCTCACGTGGTGTCTGTTGACGAGTTTCGGCACAAGTTTTACACAACGTAAACAGTAACTTGGTTTTCGAAGGAAGCACTGGAATGTAGAGTTCTCTAGGCGGCAGTACTTTACATTCGATGAGTCCTTCGTATTCCTGTATATCTTTGAAATTCTCCGTGATGATGTCCCCATGGGGATCTTACCGGTCTTGTCGATGTATGGATACAGCGAGGTGACGTCTGCATACGATATGTCCTGGTTCTGTTCATACAGTATGCTTCGGTACGTCCACCAAAAAGGCGTCTCTTGGTTCTAAGAGAGAAACTATGACATTTTGTTCCACAAATCTTTTCAAGTAGTCGTTTTCTTGAACTTCTTGGTCGAACTCACATTCCCATTTGCCAATGCCAATAAATGTAGCCTTGCTCTTCCAAGTAACGTTTCTTCTCTAAAGTGCGTTGATAAAGATCACTCATAGTTATGCCGTTGACTGGGTTAACTGTACTATCACTATAACAGTGTAAGCAGTCGTGCCAGAACTTCTCATTGAACTCCAGTACGTATTCCCCGTTCTCGTTCTCGCAGTATCCGTCCACTTTATAGGGTCCGATTTGTTTTTCCCTCCATTTCTTGCATGTTGTATGTTGACCCCTTCTGTTGCCGACACGTATTTGATCCATTCCGTCCGTCCGTCACACTTTTCTTGTGACTCAAACTCTTCCTACATTTTTGGATTTAGGGATTTAATTTTGCTGTAGAATTGTTGCATATAGTCTGTAGATGCGCAATAAGCTTTCGGATTTTCGATATTGGTCTTGGTGCAAACAAGAGGCCCCATGATGTCAATTTTTACACATGTGGCATGTGACACAAACTCCTCATACATTTATGGATTTGGGGATTTAATTTTGTTATAGAATTGTTGCATATAGTCTGTAGATGCGCAATAAGCTTTCGAATTTTTTATATTGGTCTTGTTGTAAACAAGAGGCCCCACAATGTCAATTTTAGAAAAGCCCAAAGATGTGGATTTTGACACGTGTGGCATTTGACGCAAACTCCTCCTACATTTTTGGATTTAGGGATTAAATCTTTATGCAGAATAGTCTATAGATTTGCAATTAGCTTTTGGAATTTTGGTTCCGGTTCTAACTTTGGTAAATTTCCTGAAAATGTCAAAGACACATATATTTTTTTTAAATTTTGGCATATTATCTTATATTCTGACAAGTGTTTGGTAAAAAGCAAAATTCTGAAAACTTAGGATTCTGAAAGGCGGTTCCAATTTTGGTAAATTTCCTGAAAGTCTCAAAGACCAATTATTTTTGGGAATTCTACCTAGCAACCATACTTAAATTGTTTGTGTAGTTTAGGACAAACATTTTCATCAATTTGATTTCAAAAAATGATTCCAATCTTGATAAATTTCCTGAAAGTCTCAAAGACCAGTTATTTTTTGGAATTCTACTTAGCAACCATATACCCTATAACAATAACGACTATCAATAGTTTGATTTTAAAAAATAATGAAAAAAATTATGCCCAAGATGTATAACAACTGTTTTCTGTGTCAAAGAGGGATTGCGGGGATAGCTGTCGTTTCCGACAACATCTAGTTAATTTTTGTATCAATTTCCGTTTTAGTACTGTTTTTGGTTTAATTTTTGTTCGTTTTTCTAGGTAATTCCAGGTTTTTGCGGCGGTGGGACCTATTTTTCTTCTGCGCGGCGGTGAAATTGACGCTCTTAGCGATTAATTTTCGAGAAATTCTGGATTTTGTTTTTTTTTACATTTTCAGTTTCTTGCGGTGGATAAGCGACCTTTGCTGCTGTTGCTGGTGATGATGGACGGTGTGAGAATATTGATGTTGTTCAGCGGTGTGAGATTATTGCTGCTGCTGCTGCTGCTGCTGCTCGTCGATATGGATATTACTGATGTTCTTGGGTTTTGGAATTGTTACTTTTCCTAAAGTAGTGGCTGGGAAGGGTTTAATCACACTTGTGATATGAATCGAGGGCAAATAAGAATAACAGCTATTATCAATTTCATAATTTATTTTCTCCGTCATGAGACAGGCACGGATCGGAGATCCACGTGCACTCTTTACATTGTATCTGGAGTTAAAGTCCATTCAGTTGGATGTTGATTTCTTCTGCATCTTCTTGGTTCGGGATTTGTTTCAAAGAGGCTGTTCATTGGTTCGTTGGGTACGATCTTCCGTGTGATGGTATAGCCATTCATGTTATTAGGTTGGACTGGAGCGTCTTCTAGGCTTTGATGTTTGGTACGTTAGTGACGTAATAACACATCCTTTCTACTGCATTTATGTCCACATTCTTCACAACGAAACCTGATGGCTTGATTTTATGTGTATTCATGTGTCGTTGGAGATTATCTCGTCGACTAAAGGTTTGGTGGCATATTCCGCAATTTTGTCTCAGTGGTTGACTTCTCTCAGTCATACAATAAGGGGCATTTCTGGACATCTTGTAGAGATTTGCTGTTTTCATTGAGTGCCTCTGTTCAGTTCCTGGAACTTCGTTATGTATAGGTAAAGCCTCGTTATCGTTCGTTTCCTGTACAATGTATTTATCAATCCGAGGTAACTTTGAGCTCCTCAGTATAGCTTCAGCTGTTGGTAAACGGTTCAAGTCTCTATCTCTTACCGTTTCGGAGATAGGGGTAAACGAAAATTCGGAATTGGCCCATAATACAATTTTTCATAAGTTAAATACTATAGACATGTCATATGTGTTTTCGGGGTAACTTTGACATTCTAAATCAAATGATGACATGTGTTAAGGTAGTTCGAGCCTAATAAAAATCTCAGACAGATTTTTTTTATTTTAAGATATTTTGTAGTTCTTAGCCCGTTTGTTAAAAAAATAAAATAAAAATGATATGTCACCGATCATCTTTTCCTGTAATCAGGCTTTGAAAATCAGGCCAAATTCAGTATTTTTCAGCAATATTTACAAAGAATATATAGGGAACTGTGAGAACATGCTTATTGTTTAGCTTTCATATGAAATAAATATCAGATAGATTTTTTTATTCTTTGACATTTCAGAGGTATACATTTCAGCTATAAGTTGAGCTGATAAAATCTATATGTCACCGTTTGATTAAGAGAAATAGTCTATATAGTTTACAAAACAGACAACATTTATGGTAAAATGGAGCTAATTCGCGGGAAAGTGTATGTCAATTTATCATGACGTCACAATGAAAAGGCCAAATAAGGAATATATTCCGGCTTGAAAATCCAGTCAATTCCGCATCCGACTTGTGTTTCGCAAATGCGCCAATCGAATGCGCCGTGTATTAGTGTTGATCTACCTTATATTCGAGGTGCTACCAGGGGTAAAAAATTTCGGGAAAGCCCCAAATTTCAATTTTTCGTAAGTCAGGTACCTAAGACATGTTAGATATGTATTCGGGGTAACTTTGTCAGTCTAAATCGAATGGAGACATGTGTTAAGCCCTATCTCTAATAGTATGGGTGTAAAAGGGTCCAAAATTTTGACAAGGGGTCATTTGGTGATTTTTCAAAATATACTTTAATAGTTGTGTGATATATTCATTAATGATCTTGATGACAAGTCTATAGACCCTGTCTCAGTTGGTGATGTTGGGCATGGTTTAAAATTAAGAAATCCCTCACATTAGACAGTTCCTGTCGTATCTTAGAAAAATTATTTGATACTCTAGTAGTACCAGTTATATTATATGGAAGTGAGGTCTGGGGAGCTGCAAAAACGTACAGGGACTCTGATCCTTACGAAAATTTGCACTTAAAATTTATTAAAGAAATTTTAGGAGTCCATTGGAAAACCACAAATATTGCATGCTTAATAGAAACACAGAGAAACCCTCTGCATCTAAAAGTCCAATTAAATATTTTAAAAATTTTTATTCATATTTTAAATTCTCCAGATACTTTAGTCTCTGATATCTATAAGAACTTAAAAGACAGTAATGCATGGACCCTGAATGTCAATAATTTGCTAAATAATTTAGGATTTAGCCACTTGATTGTCAATCAAAATCACATTAAATCTTATATAAAAAGAATTGAACAGAGGCTACATGACCAAAATATGCAAAATATGCATAGCTCTTTAACAACATGTAGAAAACTTGTATTCTTCCGTAAAATATATACCCCTTTTAAAAGACCAGCTTATCTTGATGTTTGTAAATCAAAACAAGACAGATCTATCCTCAGTAAATTTCGCCTAAGTGCACACAAACTAGCCATAGAAAAAGGCCGATATAATAATACTGAAAGGAATAATCGTCTTTGTATTTCATGTAACAGTGGTGATGTTGAGGATGAATACCATTTTTTCTCAACATGCACCCATTATTCAACACAAAGAAAATTATTCGTATAAAAACTGAAAAAAAACACTAATAAATCTTATCCAAACTATCATTTAACTATGAGTGAAATCTCATATTTGCTTAATAGTAATTCATATAATTTACTTAAATTAACAATAAAATTTATGTCAGAATGTTGGCAACCTAGAATAAATTCATAATGCAGTAACTCCAAATATTTAAAACCACTGTCACATCATGACATTCATCATATAATATGTTCAGTTGATTTTTATGTTATTGTTATTGTTTAGTGTTTTCATCATGCCATAACCATTTACATTTACTGTAAATGTGTTTGAGCAATAAATATTGTCTATTGTCTATTGTCTATATATTTTCGGGGTATCTTTGTCATTCTAATAGAAAAAAAGAAGGGAAACGGGGAATGTGTCAAAGAGACAACGACCCAAAGGGAGTTATAACAACTCAAAGACACCATAAGATCTTCAATAAACGGTGAGGAAACCCCACACCCAACGGCAGGTCGGAGTCGGCCCCTAAATAAAGAGTAATCAAGTTCAGCGAAATAAAAATCATCCTAGACTCCTAAATCCATTGATTACATTTGTAAATCTCTATCTTTTATGGTATGGCTGTTACGAGGTCCACCAATTTCGACAGGGGCTCAATCAATCATTAAACCGCCTATATTATATTATGTAATTTTATGATTTATGCTTGTATTTGAGGACCCCCAGGTAGATTAGTTTCGGCTAATGGGGTTATCCTCTTGAAATAAAGATTATCTATTTATTTATTTATCTATTTATATTTTTATTTATATAACACGCCACAACGACTTAAGTTCCCATTCTGCTTCTAACCTTCGAACTGAACAGACGTAAAGGAAGCGAGGCTTTACCTATACATAAAAGAAGTTCCAGGAACTGAACAGAGGCACTCAATGAAAACAGCAAGACTCTACAAGATGTAAAGAACTGTCCTTTATTGTCAGATTGAGAGAAAAGGTCGACCACTGAGACGAATGAAAACAGCAAGACTCAATAAGATGTCCAGAATTGCCCCTTATTGTATGACTGAGAGAAGTCAACCACTGAGACAAAATTGCGGAATATGCCACTAAACCTTTAGTCGACGAGATAATCTCCAATGACACATGAATACACATAAAATCAAGCCCATCAGGTCTCGTTGTGAAGAATGTGGACAGAAATGCAGAAGAAAGGATGTGTTATTACCTCACTAACGTACCAAACATCAAAGCCTAGAAACCTAATAACATGAATGGCTATATCATCACACTGAAGATCGCACAACGAACCAATGAACAGCTTCTTTGAAACTGTGCTCGGAAGGGTAAGCATGTTGTGCTCCATTTCAGACCTGTGTGACATATGTCCTTCTGGCTGGATATCTGCCCTGACGGCTATGCTTCGGAAGATTAAACATGCTATGCTCCGTTCGTTGTACGTTTGCTTTTGTAGCGCGCTTTGCTCTGTTTTTGTAACATGTGATTTTGTTGATCTGACAGCTGTGTTTCGGAAGAGCAAGTAATTAAGTTGTGCTCCGTTTGTGGCACTTGTGCTTGTGGAATATATCTGCTCTGACGACTGTTCTTCGGAAATGTAAGCTTGTTGTGCTCTGTTTTGTAGCACTTGTGCTTGAAGTGGATTATATGCTCTGGCGGTTGTGCTTCTGAAAAGTAAACGTGCTATGCTCCGTTTTCGGAACACGTGTTTGTGGGGGGATATCTTCTCTAACGGCTGTGCTTCGGAAGAGTGGGCATGTTATTGTACGTTTTCGGAACATGTGCTTTCGGTGGGATATTTGCTTTGACGGCTGTGCTTCGGAAGAATAAGCATGCTGCGCGTCGTTTGTGACACATGTGTTTTAGTGAGATGTCTGCTCTGACGACTGTTCTTCGGAAATGTATACATGTTGTGCCTTGTTTTGTAGTACTTGTGGTTTTAGTGGTATATATGCTCTGATGACTGTGCTTCGGAAAAGTGAACGTGCTATGCTCCGTTTTCAGAACACGTGCTCGTAGTGGAATATCTGCTCTGACGGCTGTGCTTCGGAAGAGTAAGCATAGTGTGCTCGGTTTGTGGCTTCTGTGCTTTTAGTGGGATATATGCTCTGAGGATTCTGCTAGAAGAGTAATCATGATATACTCTGTTTGAGGCACATGTGCTTTTCAAGGATATATCTTCTGGTGGCTTTGCTTCGAAAGAATAAACGCGTTTTGCTACATTTTCGGATTACGTGCTTTTGGCGGGATAACTGCTGTGACGGCTGTGCTCCGTAAGAGTAAGCATGTTGTACTTCGCTTGTGACACATGTGCTTTTAGTGGGATATCTGCTCTGACGACTGTTCTTCGGAAGTGTAGGCATGTTTTCTTCTGTTTTGTAGCACATGTGCTTGAAGTAGAATATCTGTTCAGACGGCTTTGCTTCTAAGGAGTAAACATGCTGTGCTCCGTTTTTAGCACATATGTTTTTTGGGGGGGGATATCTGTGCTTGCGGGTCTGCTTCGGAAGTGTAAGCATGTTATGCTCCACTTTGGAAAATGTGCTTTTGTAGGAATATCTGCTCTGACGGCTGTTCTTCGGAAGTGTGAGAATGTTGTGATCCGCTTGTGGCACATGTGATTGAAGTATCTGCTCCAACTCGGAGAATTGAATATCCTATGCTCAGTTTTCGGAACGTGTGCTTTTGTAGGATAACTGTTCTGACGGCTGTGCTTCGGAAGAGAAAAAATGTGGTACTCCGTTTGTGGCAAGCATGTTGTGCTCCGGTTTTGGCACATATGCTTTTTCTGGGATATCTTCGCTTACCGCTCTGCTTCGGAAGTGAAAGCATGTTGTGCTCCGTTTTTGGTACTTATTCTTATAGTTGGATATCTGCTCTGACGGCTCTTTGGAAGATTTAACGGGCTATGCTCCGTTTTCGGAACACGTGCTTGTTGTGGGATACCTCACCTGCCGACTTTGCTTAAAAAGAGTAAGCATGTTATGCTTTATCCTCCCACATGTGCTTTCAGTGGGATATCTGCTCTGGTGGCTCTGCTTCGGAAGTGTTAGCATATTCTGATGTGTTTGTGGCACGCGTCCTTTAACTGGGAGATTTACTCCGACGACTCTGCTTTAGAAACGTAAGCATGCTATGTTCTGATTGTTGAACGTTTGCATTTGTAGGATATCTGACCTGATCGATCTGCTTCGGAAGAGTAAGCATGGTCTTCTCTGTTTATGGCACGTGTGCTCTTGGGGAATGTCTGTTCTGGAGGCTCTGCTCTGGAAGGGGAGGCATTACATGGTCCGTAAGCTGTCCTCGTGTTATTGATGCAATATGGCTCTATTTAGAGATGGACTGAAAAGAATATACAGATTTCAGACTGTTCTGCTCCAGAAGATTTTTGTGCGCCCAGTATGTGGCACCGGATTTTCTTGAAAAAAGTATAGCAGGTGACACATGTACCCAAAACAGCTGCTACAGGAAGAAAAAAAAGCATGATACAAAATACTTGACCTGCAACAATCAAATAAAAAAGGAAAGAATAAAAATACTTCCATAATGAGCAAAACCTCCACTTCTAAACATTGAATTATCTGTAATTAATCAGAAGACAAAAAATATTATAACACTAGAAATAGCACAGCTGATACAGAATCATCTGGCTATCTTTGTAAAATCTAAATAAAAACAGAAATTTATCAACAGTATAAGACTACAAAAAAAAATGATAGCTGGGAAAAGATCAAAATAACAAAAAGCTCAGAATAAAAGATATTCATGAACAAAAAAGTGATGTGACACTAGAAAAAAAGTAAATAAAAAAAATGAAATGATAAAAGACAAAAACTTGTAACAAAAAAGAAAGAAAAAAGAAAAACAAATACATGTGACAAGATGAAAGAAAACAAAAAATACATAAAGAATGAACTGATTTTTTGATAATAAAATTCAGCAAAAATAAATTAAAAAACATCTAAAATTATAACGAAAAAACCTGCAAAAAGACAAGAAATAAGTGAAGAAATAAAAAATATTGGCGAAAAAAAGTAAATACTAGAGTGTTTTATACTTCATAAATTTCTTAAAACAGTTCAAAAACAGTTCACCGCACATCAAGAGCAACATAAATCGTTCAGTGTAATGAGAGTTCACCTTTGCTTCAAGATTTTCAAGATTTTTATTAAACTCTCTGACAGTGTACACTGTTACAAGAGGCAAATACAAACATATACAATACATAACATGGCAAACAAAACAGAGTGGATGATACACATCAATACACATACGGATAAATTTTAAAACAAAGAAATATATACATGATATGAATATTGCATAACCATAAATCATAATATCATCAGGTCACATCAAATTTCAGTAGTAAATATTTTAAGGTGACATTATTTTTTTTTATGTATAAACAGCTTGGAATATAACATACATATCGAGTAGACCAAATAATGCTAAGTGTGTACTACTTATATGCCACGTGGATTATTTTAGAATGATAATCGATTTCTATTTCAAAGTGAAAACATTAACATATATATGAGTAGTGAAATATAGTGAAAATGACGGACTTTAAACAAGGATATATTTTCCGGAGAAGTAAGTATACTTTAAGATTTTAAGACATGCATGCACTCCATGTGAAAAATGCTCTTCTTTTTTCTTTAACAGACAAATTATTACCCAAAGATAACTTTAGCTATCATGAAAAAAAGAAGTGCATGGATTTAACTTAATATGTTTAGAATTTTTATATTTGAATACAAATGAGTCTAAAATTTAAGATTTATTAGTCAACGCTCGGACATGAGGACAATATATAACAATTACAATATATAACGGAATGACTATATATGTACGACTGTGTAACAAAGAAAGAGTAGAGTACCATGAAATTACAGTAATACAAATACATTTACATGCAAGAACTAGACATAATAATATGATATTAACAAAAGTAAACTACAAGAACATGTTTTCGACAGTATATAGGCAAGTCTAATTTTAAATATAGATGTTGGAAATAACAAAACCCTGAGTACGTGTTGGGGTGTTTTGTCTGGATTGATAGTCTTGCAGAGCCGCAAAGACAGAGGCTATAAGCATGCTTTGCGGCTCTACAAGTCTAGCAGCAATCCAAATCAAAACAACGCACTCAGAGATATACATCAATAAGCTTTATTATTTTTTTTTATTTGTTAATTGAGTTTCCGGGACCCCGAGGGCGTATGGGGGCGTTTCGTCTGGATTGATAGTTTTCCAGAGCTGCAGAGACAGAGGCTAAAAGCATGCTTTGCAGCTCCACAAACCTAGCAGCAATCCAGATCGAAACAACGCCCTCAGAGTCTCAATTATATCAAGTATACTGAGATCTTTTTTAGAAAAATTGCAAGGTTGTTCAGGACAGGTACATTGCAATATTTCAACATGCCATTCATTTTTTCTTCGCAGTGATTTATACAATAATATCTAGGTATATATTTTAATCTCAGTTGAGAAATTTCATTATGTGAACACTCAAAAAGATAATGGAACTCATTTCCAATACAATCACTATTACACAAATTACAGTATCTCTCATCCCGTGGAATATTATTCCATCTGCCAGTTTCTATAGCAAATTTTATATTTGAACATCGAAATTTAGAAATATACATTCTGTTACCTTTCTTTAATTTGATAAGATATGATTCTAAACCAAAGTTATTTTTGAACGAAGAATAAATTTGTCCTCTAGATGAACTGTCAATATCACTATACCATTTTTGGATAAATTGGTCACATAATATTTGTCTAACAAAATATTTAACATCTGTGTTTTTTAAAGCAATTTGACTGTACCATACATAATTTAAACCAGTATTATTAAGTGATCATGTATTACAAATTGAATCTGGAAGATATAAGAACATCCCCAGAGAACAGCGTCTTTGTAACTTCTGTAACAAAATTGAAGATGAGGCACATTTTATATTAGAATGTACAACAAACCAAACTTTAAGACCTCAGTTCTTGTCAAACTTTAATTTTGAAACTGATGAAACTTCAACCTCAAAACTCAAAAAAATTCTAAACCCAGATACAAAAGAACAAGTACAATTGCTAGGCTCCTTTTTAAAACAGTCAATTGCACTGAGGACAGGGGTTAGTTGATTAGATTTGTTTATGTATTTGTGTACTTTATTAGTTTTGTAGCCATTAGCCCATAACTGGGCATAAAGTTGCTAATAAATTGAATTGAATTGAAATTAAGAACAGACTCAATATTCTGAATCCACTTAGATGTACACACACCATCATTATGTAACGTATAAAATAATTGATACATTATACCTGATAATTTTGTACTGTTCAGTAACAATTTAGACCAAAAATTTAATAATCTTACTTTTACAGTTATATCTAAAGGGAATCTCCCAGTTTCACCGTAAACCATAAAACTGGGTGTACTAGATCTGACTCCCAGAACTATTTTCAAAAACTGAAGATGATTTTTTTCTATCGAATTAATGTTTTCAAAGCCCCATATCTCACATCCATAAGTTAATATAGGAACTATCAACGAATCAAATAATTTGAACTGTAGATCAACCGGAATATTTATATTTCGTATCTTCCTATAGAGAGCATATAGCGCCTTTTGTGCTTGTTCGACCAATTTTTTCTTTGCAACAGTAAATTTACCGTTATAATTGAACAATAAACCAAGGTAAGAATATGAATCTACAACATTAATACTTGACCCAAAAAGTACGAATTCATGCTTACGTTTAGATTTTCGTTCTTGAAAAACCATAACCTTTGTTTTGTCAGTATTCACCATCAACTTCCATTCACGACAGTATTCTTCAAAAATATTTAAAGTATTTTGTAAATCTTTTTCTGATTCTGCAAGAATAATTGTATCGTCGGTATACAAAAGTATGAATAAAAGCAAGTATGTTCTAAGGTGATCAAGGCTTATTTGTGACACTGATTCCAGTCCCCGAATATTATGTTGAACAAAATAATCTTCTAAATCTGAGAGAAAGATTGAGAATAGAAATGGTGATAAATTTTCTCCCTGACGGACACCAAGATCACATCTAAAAAACCCTGAGATATCTGACCCTTTTTTGACACATGATTTGATACTATTATACATATTAAATATAACCCGCAAAATTTTTCCTGTAATATTATTCTCTACCATTTTATGCCATAACCCCAACCTCCACACGGTATCGAATGCCTTTTTAAAGTCAACGAAAGTGCAGTATAATTTTTTACCAAGCGATAAATACAATTCAATAAGTACATGTAGGCAAAACAAATTATCTGTGGTCGAGTAACCTTTTCGAAATCCAGCCTGTGCATCTGGAATAATATCATACAAATCTGCAAATAGACCTTTTCACGCTAACTGCGGGGTAGTCCATGAGCACACTCAGTAAAAACTTCCGGAGGAAAATTCTTTTGTTCTACCCCAAGCCCCACCTTCCGGAAATTTACGTTACACATGCTCTCTGACTGGCCCGCAGTTATCGTGAAAAGGTCTATTTTCAGAGTCGACTATTAAGAATAGCAGTGAATAGTTTACCTATAGATGATACTAAAGTAATTCCTCTATAATTATCAGGATTGAGAGGATCACCCTTATTTTTGTAAAGCGGTAAAATAATTCCTAGAGTCCAAATTTCAGGAATCAATCCGCTATCTAGAATTTTACTGAATAACTTTAGATACATAGGCATTAACAAATGAATAGTAGACTTTATATACTCGTTAATCACATTATCATAGCCTGGAGCCTTGCCATTTTTCAAATTTTTGACAGCTGTCATAATTTCATCATGTGTGATTTGACCGTTCAAAATTTCGTTTACGAAATTTCGTTCCTCTGTATCAGGAATTATCGTGTTCATCACTCATATTTAAATTCTTAAAATATTCATACAACTCGTCTATACATATACTTGTTTCATTCTCTTTAGATTTGTTCAAATTATTCAATATTTTCCACAACTCTCTGGGATCTGTATCTGATATAGTACGTAAATCATTTTCAGCTTTAAACTGAAAATTATTATAACATGAATTCATCTCTGTTTTATAAGCTTTACACGCTACTCTCAACACATTTCTGTTTACTTCAGTTTTATGTAAATTATAATTTTCTTGGCTTTATGAAAATCGGCCCTTTTCTGTCGACACGACTTCGTGAACCACGGCTGTGAACATTTTTGTTGAGAATTTGGACGTATGGATTTACAACCAAAAGTTTCCAATGAGACTTCAGTATATAATTTATTTAAGTTTTCAACAAATATGTTTAAATCATTTTGAGCCGATTCACTATTTACATTTATCGAATCTAATTGAGAACACATATCATCAATAATCAATTTTCTCTCAATGTTGTCAACAAATTGATTTCCTTTGTCAGAGACCCGTCGAACAGGCCTATTCAGTGTGTCCATTGAGTCATCATTATTATGCAAATCACTCCGTGACAAAATTGAGAGAACAAAATGTAATCTACAATGTACATCAGAGTATAACGGGTCAAACTCGCTGATCTCAAATTCAGATAAGAAGGGAAATAATTCAGACGAAGCAAGTAAATAATCAATCAGACTTGTATTGTTTGAGGTGACTTTACCAATACCCCTGTCATTACCAACTCTACCATTAACTATATACAAACAGTTATTTTTACAAAGATTTATTAACTCATAACCATATGTATTACAACGACCTTTATCACTACTACTTCTATCAAGAGGAATATTATACAAAGATAATTTCATAAAATCATATATATAATTGTTTATATCATTGATAATATCTAATTTCAAAATATCTATAAGTTCATCATCAGGTATACAATAATCATCAATAGTTGCACATCTTGCATTAAAATCACCTATTAGAGCATACATAGAATTAGCATCTTTTAAATTAGTCAACTCATTCTCAAATCCAAAGAAGAATATTTAGAGTTTTCAGGTGGTATATAAACACACCCAAATAATAAATTATAAGGTTTGTCAGGACAGATAATTTTCAACCATAAAACAAACTCAGACTCGGATTCTATAAATTTCAGATACTTTTTCAGCTCTGTTTTGTAAATAATTGTTATACCTCCTGACTTTTTGCAAAATTTTTTTCTATTCTTAGAAAAATAGTTATAGCCCTTAGGCAAGCTTAAAGTATCTAAATCGTCAAGTTTTGACTCTGTGCACACAAAAACATCATATAACTTTATTTTTATAAATTCCTCATATAAAAGTTTATTTTTAAGTCCACAAACATTAAGACAGGTAATTTTTATATATTTATTTATGTCACATTTTGAAATTTCAGACTGTCCTCTTGTTGGCCGGTCCTAGTGGTGCGACTCGGCCACACCCGGTCCTGGATGAGCTGGGGGTCCAAAATGTTTCTGTAGAAAAGAGGGACCCTGATCAGCCTGGTTCGCACTACTATGATCTGGTTGATGTTGTAGATTTCTATACTGACGCGGTTGTTCGACATCTTCGGGGTAAATACGTTGACCATTTACATACAATTTATCCTCTTTGAACCTCACTCTACTGCCACGCCGTTGTTCGCGTTTGAAAATAGGCCACAGAATATTCCTACGTGCCATTATCTCATCTGGGAATTGTTCAAAGACGCTATAGGTTGTGTCTCTTAGATTAGCAGGTGCCGCTTTTAAGACTTTCTATTTGTCCTTTCGTCTTTCAAATTTGGCCACTATTGTTCGTGGTTTACCATCACGCCTTGGCCGAAGCCGATGCACAACATGAAAAC
>MJUU01073641.1:75289-103545 GCA_002080025.1 Modiolus philippinarum | reverse complement strand
ATCTTTTTGTTAAAATTGTCAACTTCATTGACAAGAAAACGAAAGTAAACTTCGGAATTCTCTGGACTTTCCATAGGCTAAGGAATATATCCCGGAATTCTTTGATTACGTCACTGGGTGGTATAGAAAACCTTCGAGAGTTCCGAGTTTATTTTGTTCCAAATATAGAAGTTTGTGGTCAAAGGACCGTAATTTCAATATTCCCGACCGATGGACTGGTTAATCGTGATACATAACGATATGAGTGACTACGATTGCTGGATATAACCTTATAACGTCTCTCAAGTCTTAAAAGTTAAATATCCACCAGTATTGATTATCACAGGCTCAGCTGTCTAACCACGTGGATACTGCATGCATGATAGATGTAATCCCGATTTTGATTGGCTATTGATCGACACGTGATTTTCATCCGTTACATAAACGCAAAAATGTAAACAAAACATTTTTCAGCGTAGAATTTCTTGCAAATCTCGTTTTTCCTCTAATTTCGTTTCACGGCCGTAAAATCGCTTAAAAGCACACATGATTTGTCAATGTTGACAGGTATTTTAGCAATAAATTGCTTTTTGTGATCAGTAAACATCAGGTATCTTTCTTTACTCGTAGTGATATCGGGCGCTAAATTCTAGAGTTTATACGAGCGTATATTTTGTAGTTCCCGGAAGTCATGTAAACAAAACAATATGGCTTCAAGCCGATCGCAAATTACTGTTTTCGAAAACAGTAAAAAAAAAATCGATCGAAATCCAATGAAAAATAAAGATTTGACATATTTAGAAAAATTGCATTTTTGGCCCCTTTGACCCCTTAAGCTTATAGCTCAAAAACGATAAGACCTACACAAAATCCATTGGTATACTACTGAAAGCTTAGATCAAGAGGAATCCAAAGAAAAAAATCCCATCCAATGAAAAATAAAGATTTGACATATTTAGAAAAATTGCAATTTTGGCCACTTTGACCCCTTGTAGCTCGGAAACGGTAAGAGCTACACAAAATCCGTTGACTTAATACTGAAAGCTTAGATCAAGAGGAATCCAAAGAAAAAAATCCCATCGAAATCCGATGAAAAATAAAAGATTTGGCATATTTAGAAAATTTGCGATTTTGGCCCCTTTGACCCCTTGTTGCTCAGAAACGGTAAGACCTACACAAAATCCATTGCATATTACTGAAAGCTTAGATCAAGAGGAATCCAAACAAAAAAATCGCATCAAAATCCAATGAAAAATAAAGATTTGACATATTTAGAAAAATTGCATTTTTGGCCCCTTTGACCCCTTGTAGCTCGGAAATGGTAAGAGCTACGCCAAATCTGTTGACATACTACTGAAAGCTTCGATCAAGAGGAATCCAAAGAAAAAAATCCCATCGAAATCTGATGAAAAATAAAAATTCTACATAATCTGCAAATTCACAATTTTGGCCCCTTTGACCCCTTGTAGCTCGGAAACAGTAAGAGTTACGCCAAATCCACTGACATACTGCTGAAAGCTGAGATCAAGAGGAATCCAAAGAAAACTAGAGTAAGGACTGTCGGAAATGACAGTGATCCCCGCACCCCCTGTTTGACACAGAAAACAGCTATAGACCCTGGGAATAATTTTTCTTAACATTTTTGAAATTAAACTATTGACAGTCACTATTTTTACCATAAGGAATTAAGGAATATATGGTTGTTAGGCAGAATTCCAAAAAATAAGTAGTCTTTGAGACTTTCAGGAATTTTACCAAACTTGGAATCATATATTTTGGAAATCAAGTTTGTGAAATATTTCTTCTAATTCTAACAAATTTTTTAACTATGGTTTCAATGTAGAATTCCAAAAAATATGTGGTCTTTGACACTTTCAGGAAATTTACTAAAATTGNGTACACTGGTGGAACATGAAGTAACCTACCAAAGATGGTACAACGTTGGATAACGTTAAACATGGTACACTGGTGGAACCGAACAAGGATGGTACAGCAACAAATGATCAATGATGAGCAGTAAGAATTCGGAAGAAGAGAGGAAAATTTAAATGATGTGAAATTAAATAGTGTTCAAATTGAAAAAAAAAGTAATGAATATAAATAGTGAATATAGTGAAAGAAAGAAGAAAAATTGTGAAAATCAAAATATAATTCATAAATAAAAAGAATAAAAAAATGTGTTGAAATAATATGTGTGAAAAAAGAAGAAATTTTTAAAATATTCAGTCCAATGGAGGAATACTGGATGGAGTGAAGAAAAAAAAATTGTGACTACAGACAATAACTGTTATATAGATAATGTGCAAAAAAAAAAAAAAAAAATAGACATGTGTAAATCAATATTAGTTTAAATTGAAATATATTTTGCACAAACATTACTTGAGACTTTATTTTAAAAATGAAACTTTTTTTTTTCTCTGATGTGAATTTTATCTTATGTCTATATCATGTTTGAAATTGTGTTGATATTTAAAATGCCATTTTATTGCATTTATATTGTTTTATTTTTCACAATGGTACCATATATTTCACAAATCGAACTAATATCTTTATATTTTGTTTATGTATTGAGTTGTGTATTGCATTTGAATTTTTAATGATTAATATTTTGCATTTATGATTGCTGCATATTTACTGCAAATGATATATAAATCACATGACTTTGTTTTATTTTTTCAATGAGCTCATTGACATTTAGGTAGGATTTAGTCTATATCATGGAACTTCAAAGAACTCCCAGATATAGACAGTCCATACCAAATGATATTATTTAACATGTTCAATGCATTATTGAATTTTATTGATTTGATTTTTGCTTTGTAACTATTACTTTATGATTTTATGTTATAATTTGTATGCTTATGTTATTTTCATATTTTTTTTTGTTTACATTTCATTAAAATTGAGATTGCGGAGCAATCTAGTGAACGAGGGAGAGTATATAACCATGAAATTTTGAGTATTGGGTTTTTGTGGGTTTTTGGTAAATTAAATATTTAAGATTTGGAAACTGCTATATGACAAGTTTTACATAAATTCTTTATAACATTAAGTGTGATAATTATTATGTCACAAAAGTATTAATTTAAAGTTTAACAAAGTATTTTATATTTTATCATTATGGCTTTAGGGTATGTCAACAAACAAACAGATTTATATAATCCAAATTAGCACATTTTGTAATATTAACAGCTGGTATGGTCATTGGGAAAATAAGCTTTTATTGTTGTATTGTCATAAAGAAATTGAATTTGTCAATAAGATTAACTGTTATCTAATAAGTAATACTTAGGGTATAAAACATGCAAGCTTTGATACAAAAAGATATAGTAAAATAGTTAGACCGTTAGGTACTTTATATATAGTTACAATGGAAACTTATGTTATTCAGTTTTGAAGATTCAGTTTGATTTTTATATTGTGGAATGTGAACTTTGCAATCTATATATTATTCTTGTTAAATAAATTGTTATTGATTGAGAACTTTGACTTTACAATACAAGAATAAGGAACCATGTGAGTTATTCCCCATCTAAAGGACTGTAACTGGGTCTTAACATATCGGACCGTTTGGGCCTGGTTACAGAATGACCGTCCGTTGTCAGGATCCCGGTCATACAAGTAATCATTTACCTTATTACCAAAAATTCTTCAAATGCAAGTTATAATTGAGATTATATTAAGCTCAACCCTATTACTGTAATAGACAAAAAAAGAAGAAAATAAAGGGCTACGCCGAGCGCAGCATGATACGACTGCAGCATGTCAAATACTGAAATTTGAACAAGTGTAATTCAAAATGAATGAGGACACAGTAAAGAGCTTGAAACAGTTGCAATTTTGGCCCCTTTAACTCGGAAACAGAAAAAGCTATGCCAAATTTGTTGACTTACTACTGAAAGTTTATATCAAGAAGAATCCAAAGAAAAAATCTGATCTAAATCCGATAAATAATAAGGATTTCAAATATTTTTAAAAATTACAATTTTGGCCACTTTGACCACTTGTAGCTCGAAAAGGGTAAGAGCTACACAAAATCTGCTGACACACCACTGACAGCTTACATCAAGAGGAATCCAAAGAAAAAAATCATATTGAAATCCGATGAAAAATAAAGATTTCACAAATTTAGAAAATTTGCAATTTTGGCCCCTTTGGCCCCTTGTAGATCGGAAACGGTAAGAGCTACACAAAATCCATTGACACACTACTGAAAGCTTATATCAAGAGGAATTCAAAGAAAAAATCCCATCGAAATCCGATGAAAAATAAAAATTTCAGGTAATCCACAAATTTGCAATTTTGGCCTTGTTCGGCCCCTCCTAGCCATGCTAGCTGGGAAAGGAAACAAGTTACCAAAATATAATAGTAAAGCCAATATTAATTTTTCATAAGGAATCTAATGAAAAAAACTGCATCAAAATCGGACAAAAATTGAAAGAAATAGATTTTTGAAATTTCCCCCTTTTGGGGGCATTTATCTCATTAACGGTACATGTGACATGAAATTCGTTACATAAATCCGATTGGAAATTTTCTTAGGATCACACTGAAAGAAACCCCATCAAAATCCAATAAATAGTAAATATTCTACAGCCCAATATATGAAAACACTCAATTTGGCCCTTTTTGGCCACAATACCCAAAATTAATCCAAACCGTCCTTTTGTGACAAGGAACATTACATATTAAAATTTCATAAGGAATGATCAACTAGCACTGAAGTTATCAGAAAATATATGAAAGCAATGCAAAAATTCAAGAATAGCTGCCCATGGTCAATGCGGTCAAAACTCTGCAACGTCTCTGGACAAATATTGAGTACCATGATGATATTATAATATGATAGAATAAAGTACAAATTCAATAATAGATAAATTTGAAATTTTTTAAATCAAAACTGGCATAAAGGGGAGGTTCACATCACCAATGTGTTCAAACAATAGTAAAAACTTCCAAAGGCATTTAGTCAGAGATGTTAATCTTTCAGATTACACAAACCAGGCACTGGTTTTAATATTTAATACAGGAGTTTGTCTTTTATTGCAGTGTGGAGTTGGTAAAACAATTCCCCGTGGAAGAGATGTATGCTCTTTTTTTTCTTAGATATGGTGTACTTGTACATGAGATAATATCTCATGTGTACACTTTGTTCAATTACTATTATCTGAATTTATGTAAATTCTAAAACCAAAGGATTAACTCCGTCCATTGTAGTTTTGTCCTTAGCTACTGTACAGCTCACATGGAAAACGCAAAATCCTTGTTGTCATCACGGACAGATTTTGCCAAACGTGGAATTCCACCGCGATTTGGAACGTGGACAAAATATTTACCTGTGTGGACCCCTCGTGATATCGTGTTGAATGCGGAATCATCGCGGGTCAACGTTTACAAATCATTGTGTTGTCGTGAAAAATACAGATCTAAATGAAAAGGAATGAACTTAATAATGTCAACAAACGATCATTTCCCCCAAATTATCATAATCAGAAAGTTTGACAGGTTGAAGTTAAAATAGTATTTTCTTTGCCAACAAGTGTTCCCATGCAGATCGTCATAGTTATTTTAGAATTACGATACTTGCAAGCCTCAATTTTTTTGTTTGTCTGGTTGCCGTGAAAAAAGCATAAATATTCTGTCAAATCACTGTTCTTTCAAATATTTTCAAGCCAAAATTTGCACGGATGGAAATTAAAACAAAATATTTAATGTCAACAACAGGAATCCCTCGGCGTCGTATAGTTGCGTAATTGTCACTTGTCATGTCTGATCATCATGTCTCAGCTTTATAACTTTTGACAGAATATTCTATCAAAGATCGTTGTCTATCAAATCTTTATCATAATTAGCTTAAAAAAATTAAGCCTGGATATTTCTTTCGGAACCCATAAATAGTAGATACACTTAGGTAATTTTCTAAAAATAGAATGAAAAAACGACCAATGAAAAAAATCAATATCTCAGGTAATATGAATAAAAATTAGGTAGAGGCGCTCAATCAAGCATCCTTCTGAAAACAAATACACATCTAGGAATGTTGATTGTTTTATTTATACATTCCTTTTGTTTACGTTCATGAACTACGATACGATTGTGACAAATATATGTTAGTACCAGGATATGACTGAACAAGGACGTACGTCCTTGGACTGACGAAGGATGTAAATATTCCTCGATTTGTATGTTTGCAACGAAATCAAACATATGTACATGTAAAAATTCCTCGGTGTGGTCGCGATGGTTCCACGAGGATTCCGTTTTCAAAAATTTGTCCACGTTGGGTCACGCATTTTAATGTGGAAATCCGCTATCGTCCACCCTGCTACACGGAATTACCTAATCAGTCCACGTCGCGTTGATCCACCCAAAAACAAGGACTTCGTGTTCATCCATTTGAGCTGTACAGTATATTTGATATTACTGATTATTCGGATTTCGTTTGGTTTTATGCATAATAAACATTTTTGAAATTATGGATTTCCTTTTTTTTTGGGTTCTAGTGCTGTTGAGGAGGAATAAATTTCCGAAATGGCCATACAGCTCATTAAAATTATTGCAGTTGGAGTTAACATATGTGTTATGGTCTCATGTTCATTTACTCCATATCCTTTTGTAAAATAAACTAATGTTAAAATATGCTTAAAAATAAATAAGTTCAACAATGCATAAATTCAACATTTTTTATTCAAATCTGTCCAAAAAGGGAGGTGCAATGTGTCAAGAACAACTGTGTAAAGTTTCAAAAGCACCAGGTATAAGTCAGAGTTTCAAATTACACAAACTCAGTACTGTCATGGTAAAATTTAATGAATTTAATGAAAAAATGACTAAGTTCAACAAAGGATAAATTTGACAATTTTTATCCAAATCTCACCAAAAGGGGAGGTGCACATCTTCAATGTGTTCAGAACAACTGTGCAAAGTTTCAAAAGTATCACTGCCATCAGGTTTAAGGTATTACACAAACTCAGTACTGTAATGTTAAAATTTGATGAAAAAATGACTAAGTTCAACAATGGATAAATTCGACAATTTTTATCCAAATCTCACCAAAAGGGGAGGTGCACATCTTCAATGTGTTCAGAACACATGTGCAAAGTTTCAAAGTCATCAGGTATAAGGTGTCAGAGACTCAGAGTTTCAGATATACAAACTCAGTACTGTAATGTTAAAATTTGATGAAAAATGACTAAGTTCAACAATGGATAAAAACAACAATTTTTATCCAAATCTCACCAAAAGGGAAGATGCACATCTTCAATGTGTCCAGAACAACTGTGCAAAGTTTCAAAAGTATCGGGCTAAAGGTGTCTGAGTTTCAGATTACACAAACTTGGTACCCCCAAAGCGTGACAGACGGACGGACAGACGGAGTCGAGCGGCTCCTAGACCTGCGGTCACCGTTGGTGACTCAGGTAACAATGCAATTTATCTTTGAAATACAATTTTACCAACCAAGTACTTGATTTTGTGACATCACTGATTGAACTCTTGAGCAATCCTATAATGAAGTTTGTGTCAAAATTTCATTGATGTTGAGCAAGATTTCAGAAATTTATTGAAGTTAAAAAAAGGTCAACATTTGGTTTAACCAAATATTGAAGCTGATCATGGATTCTATGGTCGCATTGTCTTGCCTTTGTGACATTTGTCGCAGATGAGACAATAAAGTAAAAATTACATTCACTTTTGGCACAATTCAGTACATTTCTATTCAAATCTCTCCAAATTTCCTTCTCTTGAACAGATTAGCTGAGGCACAGGCACTTGTCAGTCCCTCCGTCTCTTCTTCCACAAAAGAGGAAGGGACTGACATTTTCTATAGACGAGTTTCCAATTGGTGAATTTTTCTGGAAAATTTTGATGCCACAATATAGAGATTTTTGGACATCACTATGTTATGTGGCGCAATTTACTGTGATTGACCTCGGGTCAATCGCAGCAATTCATTCATAAACAGAAATTGGAAACTGGTCTAGTATATACAAGTACCAGACACTAGCAGTGTGCTGAGCCTGAGGAGTGTTTGCAGCTGTGCTACTGAGCGCAATATACACTTAAAGCTATGGATGTTTCATTAACTTACACAAAGGTATGACGAGACCGCTAAACTTTGTTGAGTTACTGACTTGCAAATACCATTGCAAATACACTTTCTGTTTTAATAAATTTTTCATAAATTGTGCAATCGTACATTCAAACATTCAACATATCTAGATGTAATTTATCAATAAAACGCTTTTATTTTACCGGGTGACTACGAATAATTTCCGGATGAAACCTCTTCATTGTCATTTTCATTTCTGCCCTTTGGCTTGGCATTTTTGTTCGGAAACTAACAACAAAAAAAACAAAAAAAATGAAAAAGTGCAAGAACGAGCACTTCGTTTCGTTTATGACAATTGTACTCTGTCATAACCTGAACTTCTACAGAAAGCTAGGCTGCCTACTCTACAGATTCGCCGCATTAGAACTATGACATTGTAAACATTCAAAATTTTAAATGATCTATCTCCCTCTTGTTTAAGTAATTTGGTTAATAAAAAAAACATTCAAATTATTCTTTCAGGTACAGTAACATTTTTGGACATTCCTAGGGTAAGAACTTCATCTTTTGGCAAAAAAATCATTCCGCTATGCATCTCCAGTTTTATGGAACAGCTTACCTTAACATTTCAGGACTGAAAACAGCTTTTTTCCCAGTTTAAAAGCTTACTTCAGTTCTGGAATGGATCAGAGTGCAAATGCATTGCATGTAATAGTGGTTAGCTTTATTTTTATTTTGAAGCTAGTTTTTAGTTTGTCTTATTTTGCAAAATGCTTTAAATGTCATTACTTTTTCATTAGTGTGTTTTAATTACTTTGTGCATGCTTTATTTGCTTTTGTTTTTATGTGATGTATATGTTATGTACATGTCATGTATATGTTATGTATATGTTATGTATATGTTACTTAAATTATATTCGGTGTAAAGCTCAACAGAGCTTGTGTTATTGATGTTTCACTTATGCCGAATTTAAATAAAGTTTTCTATGTCTAAGTCTATGTCTTCAGTAGACTCTATTTCGAAAAAAATCCTAATAAAACATGAAAATAGTAAAAATTACACCTTTATAGGTCATTTATTTTACAAGGGCCATATTTCATGTACAATGATGCAGTGGGTTAAATTCATTACGACCGTCACAAAATGTATACAAATCATTGGTGGGCCAGAATGGCACCGAATTTATTATATATTTTTTTATCAGATCAGATACATCTATATGTCTCTGATCAGATTATGTGAAAAAAACGTAGTTTTAAAAGAAATGATACGCAAATGGACAAAAAAGTCAAAATATTTTTTTAGGCGGATGAAAAACTCGGGGCAGGCGGCAATGTGAATGAATCTAGGATATACTTTTTTTTTATCATGGTCTAAATGACATACCTGTTAACCTTTGGTAGCTGCTATGAGGGATATTTTACGTAAAAACATTTTTTCAACAAAAATTTGCATCAAATGAAGAAAAGAGAATATGAAATGGAAGAAATTGTAAATATGTTAGATCAATTTCTAAAATAAAAATTCTACTATGATTTAAAAATTATGCATCATATATATTTCATAATTTTGCCAAGAAAGCAAAGCAAATTTAGGAAAACTGTTAAAAAATGACCAGACTTTGTCTATGAGGGAGGTTTAGGGGAGAAAAGGCAATAGGGGGATTTTGACCTCCCTAGAGGGAGATCCATTCAAAGGGGGAGATTACGCTTCTAAGAGGGAGTCTCCCCCTTAAAGGGGGAGGTTAACAGGTATGCAAAAGGTAAATTTTGTTTTGGTAGGAATAATATGCGCAGTACGAAGTGACATAATCTTCGACATGATGAAGGCAGTCACTACGAAGTAGAAGTATCAAAATTACCACTGCAATTAAAACTAGATGTTGTCGGAAACGACAGCTATCCCCGCACTCCCTGTTTGACACAGAAAACATTTGTTATACACCCTTGGCATAATTTTTTCCATTATCTTTGAAATCTACCTATTGATAGTCATTATTGTTACTAAAAGAATTCTGAGATATATGGTTGCTAAGTAGAATTCCAAAAAATAAGTGGTCTTTGAGACTTTCAGGAAATTAAAACCAAGACTGGAATAATTATTTTGAAATCCAGTTGATGAAAATGTTTTTCCTAAACTAAATAAACAATTTAAGTATGGTTGCTAGGTAGAATTCCAAAAAATAAGTGGTCTTTGAGACTTTCAGGAAATTTACCAAAATTGGAACTGCCTTTCAGAATCCTAAGTTTTCAGAATTTTGTTTTTTACCAAACACTTGACAGAATATAAGATAATATGTCAAAATTAAAAATAAAATATGTGTCTTTGACATTTTCAGGAAATTTACCAAAGTTGGAACCGGAACCAAAATTCCAAAAGCTTATTGCAAATCTATTGACTATATGCAATAATTCTGCATAAAGGTTTGATCCCTAAATCCAAAAATGTAGGAGGAGTTTGCGTCACATGCAACATGTGTCTAATCCACATCTTTGGGTCTTTGTTAAAATTGACATCATGGGGCCTCTTGTTTGCACCAAGACCAATATTGAAAATCCGAAAGCTTATTGCGCATCTGCACACTATATGCATCAATTCTACAACAAAATTAAATCCCTAAATCCAAAAATGTAGGAGGAGTTTGAGCCACAAGAAAAGTGTGACGGACGGACAGACGGACGGAGGGTATAACATTATCCCCGAACTTTCTTCGAAAGTGCGGGGATAACTATGGAAAACAAATATATTCAAGTTTAAGAATATTGCTGACATATGAAGGAAAAAAAATCGAACTGACTACAATTACTTGGATTTATCTGGAAGAGTAATCCGAATAAAAATAATTCTTACTTCATTTAAAACAGGTCCGCATCTGGTAAAGGTTCCATAATTTGTCTATGTTCCGGTCTCAAGTAACAATAATTATTTTTATTAAGATTACTTTTCCAGGTAATTGTAGCCAGTGCAAAAAAATAATATCAGATATATCTACAGATTGAATTATAATCTATATATTTCATAGTTATGAGATATTATCTCAAATTTATGAGATATTACCTCATAATTATGAGTTTTTTTTTCTCATAATTACGAGATATCATCTTATAATTATGAATTTATGAGAAATTATCTCATAGATATCATTTCAAAATTATGAAAGATTTTATTTCATAATTATGGATAACAATTCATAATTATGAGATAATAAGTCATAATTATGAGATTATTAACAAAGAATTACACAGAGTACGTGTCTAAAACCAATCAAAGCATAATCAGATGTGTTTGTCATTCTGCATAATGCATGAAAAAAATTCCCAATACATCGTCTTTCATAACAGCGTCATTATTGTTATATTTGGGATGCCTATATTGTTTGATTGAATGATCCTTACCTTGTATCTATTTTCATATGATTTCATTTAAAAGTATGTACATACAGAACAAATTAGATATAGTATCCATGTTATTTTGTTTGTTTTCTCAAGGACTTCTAATGAGACAACGGCAGTAGAATACCGAAGGAACAAAGGAGGGAAATCCACAAAAATCGAAGTCCAAAGACATGGCCAAAACGAGAACACAGAAATCAATGGCGCCAGACACAAAACAATGACGTTAGAGGGATATGCAACTCGTACACAATCCGTTTTGCATTTTAAAAACTATGGCGGGACGTTTGAAATGCATTCACTTTGCAGTTAACTACTGAAAAAGTTGTACATGGATTTTGATAAAATGATTTTTTTCCTGAAAGCTGAAACATTTTTACGTTGTTAGAATAAATTATGTTTCGTTGTAGCAAGTACATCTCATTGTACGTCCTTGGTTTTCTATACTTTTGATATTTGTATAATGTTCAAGGAAAGAAATGAAAATATATATAATTGTAAAAAACTTCACTTCGTGGAAGAGTGCTTATTTAGTAACAGAAAATGCAGGTTACATTGCATATACATGTAGAATGAAAGTAAGAGGAAAGGAGAAAAGTATTGAATCCATGACAGGAAAGACATGGTGCTGAAATAGGGAATCATATCATTAGTTTTAATGTTGTAGAAATTGTGAAACGGATGACAATATATAGGTAAGTCTAGTAGTGTTCCCTACAGTTATAATGGAGCGACCATTTGAAATTTTTAGGGAGGGGGGGACTAGGAACGAAGGAATTCGAAAAAAATACAGGATCAGAAATTTTGTGAAAAAAATCTCAGGAGAGGAACAAGCTGAAAAAAGTAATAGGATGACATGGACATAAATATCGTGATTTTGAAAAAAAAATCCTGTTCATTTCATGTCAAAATGGTCAATATTACAAAAAAATCTGCAGAGCTTATTTTTTTTATTGTCAGATTTTCATGGAAAAAGCACCATTAAAATGAGCTTGACTATGAGTTTCATCCTCTAATTTTCATGTAGTTTTGGATGCTGCATTTTTTTTATTGTCATGATTTAAGGTGGCAGACCTTGGTGGGTCTAGAATTTTCCAGTCGTTCAATTTTTTTATATATATTTACAGTATTTAATTTCTAGATGTCCGTATAAACTTTAAGCAATTTTTAACAGTTTTTACCGTTCCTTTTTGTGTCTAGTGATCATCAAAGATGGTATGTTTCTTCATATTATTTTGACCGTTTAGGACTTGCATCTTGTGTATAAAAAAAGCCTCTAATTGAAATTATGTTTGTTATAAAATTATCCCTATTACAAAAGTCAGTAGTATCAACTAGTTTAATTTCACCAAAAACTGGGAATAGAAAGGAATTTAGTTTATGTAAGGCATACTAAAATTTTAGAAAAATCTACCGTTGTATTTTTTCAAAATTTATAATAAAGTAGGCAAAAATCAATGAAATTCCTGAAACTGTCCTTTAGATTACCCCCCTAGACAGAAATCTGAGTTTTATATATTTTTCATTATTTAAAGATATTATTGGAAATGTAGCCTGAGTTAAGGGGATTCGCTACTCCATGTGAAAATAAATAGGATTTCAAATAAATGTGGTAAGAAAATTAAAAAAGAAGTAATTTCAGTGAAAAAAATTAATAGGTTGATGATCTCGTTTTTGATATATAAGTGATTGAAAATTTGGCTGGAAACTGAACTCCTCTGATTTTTCATAGGATTTACATCAGCAAGGTTTAACCATGAATGAATGTGACAGAATAAATAAAATTTAAAGAACTTTTTACAGAATGGTCATAAAGATGTACAAAATTAAATTATGGAAAAAATCAGGGGGGGGGGTCCATGGGCAAAAAATTATAATGCTTTTAAATGCTTTTAAAAATGGATAAAGCCCGAGAATTCCGAAAATCTGACAGAAATCCAAAAACATGAGGAGCGAACCTCCTTAATGTGCTGAATGTAAGTTGTGATTTATATGACAAAAAGAATATCTATTTGATTTGTATTTTTTTTTACAATTTTGAAATTTGAATTACATCTATGACAATGGTGCTATTTATTTATGTAAGCATGATGAAAGTGAAAAACAGAGTTATCTCCCCATTTGTTACCCCCTTAAATGCAAAGTAAAATATCTTATTTCATAATTTACGATAGTATAGAAATTTAGACGTCAAAATTTTAAACTTGCCTTTAAACCTTTAAATCCAAACTAGAACACCAAAAATTACATGAAAGTTATTGCAAAAAACTGTTTGTAAAGCTCTTTTTAATGGTAAATAGTTTTGGGTCGTTTTAACCTGGAGATGGAATGTTGTCTCCTTGACATTAACGCCATTTCCTTTCTTTTTCATGTCAATCAAAATTTCTGGCTTGGACCGAAATAAATGACAGGATTCCTTCCGGTAAGAAAAAAAAATTAAGGCTCAAAGATAGCATGAAACAAAATATCCAGGTTCAAATGTTCCCCCTATAAAAATAAAAAAATGTTGTTCACTAAAGCAAACTTCATTACAGTAGAAATCTTCCGTCACTTTGTCTTAAATGTATACAATAAAAATTATTTGAAATGAAAATAATAGGAAAGAAGAAACGTGCTGAAGCCATAGCGTTGATAATATATGATTGGTAAATTCAATGATGTTGCTTACATACTAGTATACAAGTAAGGGCAACTTCACTGGCAACTTCACTCTCTAGTTGCCTAGGTTTGCCTGAACTTAAACAATATCTGTTACACTCAGCAGGAATTCATTTGACTTCTAGTGTTTCCGGTAAAGAAATGTTGAGATATAACTTACAAAAGGCAAAATTTAAATAACACCACCAACCGCAAGAAAAAAATGATAAACAAAAAATAAATGGATACATACATAAAAATTTCTTTCCTTCGTTGGTTTAACCGGTTTTTAAAGTGTATTGAACTTTTTCTAAATGTATTTCATTATTAAATATTATTTTTATGGGCATATGTTGGATGTCTTGATATGTGTTTAATTTAATTGCCAAAAAGAAGGGCTAGCAATAGGATCAGGTTCTAGAAGATCTCTCCCAAAATCGTGCACGTTCTATTTTAACTAATTTTATCACTATTTATTTTGAATCACATCTTCGGAATAGTGTTAGTACGAGAAACACCTAAAACCTCGAGTAGGTACCATATATTCTTGGTCATAAATATTGGATATTCGTATTTTCTGAGTCAAATTTTGAAGTTTGGAAGCATTATGCACAGAAGCGTGTGGATGAAATATAATATTTTGCTTAAAACATTGTTTTCTAAATGTGAAGTACGAAAGTCTCCGTCAGACCACTCCTTCAACCTGTTCTGAAACCCACTTTTTGGTGAAAATATGACATTTTTCTAACTGAAATATTGGGTTAACAAAGTCACAAAATGCAGTTTTCGAAGCGCTTCATGTATAAGAATGATTTAAGTGATAATTCAGCGACTTTTAAAAGATAATTTGATTTTTTTTAAACAAACAGCATGCTCAACAAAAAAATATTCCATATTTCTGACCAAGAGTCCTTTTCACAAAAAATCTTACGATAAAAATTAGTCGTAAGTCTTTAACTGGGTCTTTTTTCTTCTGAAAATAAAACAATGATACGTGATTTGATGTGTCAACTCAGGGCAGATAAATAATATAGAATTATACTTGTATTTATCAAGGAAATGGAAAAGAAACGGGACATCCCTAGAGAAGATGTTTTGATTTCCTCATATAGCTATACTGTATGCAAAAACGAGACAAAGTTGAAATGTCAATTTATTAAGAACAGGAAGTGTGTCGATACCCTATTCATAAAGGAGAAGCCTGTTGTGGGCGATGAGCCGTCATGTTTGGATAGACTTTTTGGCATTGTGTTGGCAACGACGGATATGAAGAGATTAGCAATTTGTATCAGCCTTATTTTAGCAAGCTTACAAAAAGTGAGTAATATACACAATGCTAGGTAGTGTTCTCCGTCTAACTTTCACATTCATGATACGTACAATGAGCAAACCTCAAAACAAAATTTTTTATGAAATTATTGGAAGTAACTGCTTGTCAAGCTCTTTTTAATGGTACAATTTTAATAAAAAATTGGACAAAAATAAGCTCAAATTAGGACCGTTTTTATATGAAATGCACTGGAAATTTTCAAAATTCCGAATAATTTTGGCCCAAGACTATCTAATGCCTGTATTGTTCCATACATTTGTCAGATCTGTAAAAAAAAATTGTCACCTCAAATTCATTTCTTCATTAGACATATAAGAAATATTAGTAAAAATAAAAATACAGTATATACATAATACAACTACACATCTTAAACATATTAATATTAACAAAAGGCAGATTTCAACAAAATTCAATAAAATTACATGTAATTTCTTCTTAATATGCATACTGATTTCAATATTATCATTGAAAAAAGCTTTACAAATATCTGTATTTTAAAATAACCAAAAGAACAATATTTGGCACAACTGCACAAAGAAACTTTTTGTTAGGCTCTTTCGAAAGGGCATATGTCATAAAAATCAGACTGGAAATTAATTCAAGAGACTTGCTGAAAGCTCCCGACCGTTTTACATGAAAAGTGCAGGAAAATTTTTATTGTGCGCACGGAAAATGATTACACTGCAAGCTTAACTTTTTGATAAGAATGCTAATTTTGACATAAAAAGTTGATACAATTTAAAAAAAATAATAAATTTTTTCGACAAATTTTCTTTCCAGAAAAAAACCAGAACCTCCTCTCAAGATCCAAATATACCGCTGTTCTTATGTCAAGATAACAGTAAACACCTACAATAGCCGAAATTTACAATCACATGCCAAAATCCACACTGGAGGGAACTGCATCAGAAAAACATATAACACATGCAACAGACTTGAGACAAACATAAATAACGATAGGAACTCGGAATAGCCGGACTTGGTACCGGCACTAGGAAATACAAGCGTCAGGGTTAAATCGGTTTATGGGTACCCAAACTTCTCCTTTATCTGTCCAGTTTCCCTACAGTATGATACACAATAAGTCATACGAATAAAACTCAGTAGAGGTAGACTACTTACTCTATTACCACTATCTTGAAAAACAAAAGAATATGACAAAACGTAATTTTGAATGATGAGTCAATGGGTTCTCAGGGGACATATTCTGCTGGTATAACACAGAAAAATCAAACTCAAAACTTCCCAAAGGGTTTGGTTAAGAGTCGTCATGTATTTCGGTAGACATCGGTAGTATCAGGGAGAGGCCAGTATGTGTGTAAATAACTAAATACCGAAGTTACTGTGACATATAGCACTTTTCGTCCCATCCCGCTGTGCGCATGCGCGGAATATATAGTCCGACTGGTCAAATTTTTTAACAAAGAATAGTACAGTGATAAATTTTCTATCAGATATTTAACAAGTTTTTCCATCATTGTCTCAATATTCCCTGTTATTACNAATTTATTTTCTGCATATGCGCATTTCGACATATTGAAGAATTGCTTCAAAATGTAGAAAACTCCAGATAGCGAAATAGCAGAAAACGAAATTTTGTCGTCGGTCAAACATTTAAAAAATGGTAAAGCCCCGGGGGACGATGACGTAGTAAATGAATACATAAAAAGCACTGTACATCAGTTTCTACATATTTATAAGAAACTGTTTAATCTGGTGTTTAGTTCGGGGATTATACCAACTTCTTGGTTGACTGGGGTAATCGACCCCTTGTATAAGAATAAGGGCGACCCAAAACAACATGGATAATTAACGTGCGATCTGTCTTACTTCAAATCTGGGAAAAGTGTTCGCTTCTATTCTTAATTCAAGACTTAATAAATTATCAGATGAGATCGGACTTATTACTGATGCTCAAGGTGGTTTTCGAAAGGGCTATTCGGTTCAAGACAGTATGTTTATTGTGCACGCGTTAATATCATTGTATACTTAAACTCGGGTAAAAAACTTTTTTGCGCCTTTGTAGATTTCAGAAAGGCATTTGACACTGTGTGGAGGGTGGGGCTATGGCGGAAGCTTGTCAAATATAATATTGGTGGAAAAATGTTCAATGTAATATCAAATATGTATAAGGATATTAAGTCTTGTGTTAAGAGTGGGATATCAAAAACTGACTTCTTTCCTTGTGAAATTGGGGTAAGGCAGGTAGAAAAAGTATCCCTCTTTCTCTTTGCTCTGTACCTCAATGACTCGGAAGAATATCTGTCCGATAATTCTGTTGATGGATTAAAAATGTTGAATGAAAAAGTAATGGCTAGTCTGAATTTGTTTATTCTTTTATATGCTGATGATCCGTAATTTTTGCGTAGTCTGCGTCAGAGTTACAAAAGGCAATGTCTGTTTTTGAAAAATATTGTGCAGATTGGAAATTAAGTGTAAATGTAACAAAGACGAAGGTCATAGTTTTCTAAAAACAGAAATTTGCACAAAACGTCACATTTAAACTTTATGATCAAAACTTAGAAATAAAAGACTCTTATGTTTACTTGGGTCTTTGTTTAACTATAATGGATTTTTTTTGAAGCACGTAAAAAATGGTTGATCAGGCTCAAAAAGCTCTTTATGCCCTCTACAAAAAGATACAAAACATTTCCATTCCTATTGAATGTGTTAGTATTTCCTATTTTAACTTACTCTCCAGAAATTTGGGGTTATGAAAATAAGACAAATGTTGAAAAATTGCATCTACAATTCTATAAACGGATACTCTTCACCTAACTTAATGGTATATGGTGAGCTTGGGCGATTTCCTCTTGAAGTAAATATCAAAATGAAGATGTTGTGTTTTTGGCATAAACTGGTTTCTAATGAAAACAAACTGTCGGGAAAATTATAAAAATTATTATTGTACCTTTATGAGCAAGGTGATCAGAATTTCAAGTGGATTAATTATTAATTTAATCTATTTTTGGTGATTGTGGTTTCAGTTAAATTTGAAATATTCAAGGAAATGTTAGTTTAGATTTTTGAAAATGAATATAAAGCAGCGTCTCCAATTACCGACATGAATAATTCATCTAGGGGGCAGTTTTATTGTAATTTTAAACATGAGTTTAAACCAGAACCTTATCTTTTTAACTTAGAGGGGGGGTCTCGATCTTGCATTTGTAAACTGAGGATTTGTAATATTAAATTTCCTATAGAAACTGGGAGGTGAAGGAACATACCGAGGGATGAGCGAATTTGTGGGATTTGTGGAACTGATCTTGGAGATGAATATCACTATCTTAAGTTTTAGAAATTAGACAAAAATTTATTCCATCGTACTATACTATGTTGCCAAAGTAGAGAGAAAATTTATACTATGCTGAAATTATGTAATGTTATGGTGTTAATAAATCTATCAATATTTATTCAAAAACTACAAAGATACTTATTTAGTCACTTGTGTGTGTAATGTGTGTAATGTTTTTGTATGTTATCTATGTCATGTTTTGTACGTAATATATGTCATGTTTTGTATGTTATTTACGTCATGATATGTCTTGTCAATGTGTAACTTAAATTTATGTTTCATTATGTGAATAATATTTGTACTCCTGTTACGCAGTATTCTGCGACTGAGTTTCTTTTCTGAATAAACAATAGACATAATTCCAATAAATAAACAACTTATGTCTCTTCAGTGCAGATAAAATCTAAACGTTTGGAAGACCATAAACTCAAAGATGTTCAAAAACTGATAGAGAACAAATACCCAATATGACCTAAATGTAAAGCCAAAATCAACTAAGGACAGAGCTTTGCATGAGGGAGATACTCCCTAGTTTTGAACAAAATTTACAAAAATTTAGATATTGAAAGATTCCAAAAAGAATCGGCTTTATCAGGTTACTGGAATCCAAAGCCAGTTTAACGGAATCGTGTAGAATATACCTTTTTAAAAATTAACATTTCTTTACAGATTACAATGAAGACGTATGAAGAGTATATTCATTATGAGACAATAGGAAGATATTGTCTGCCATATTACAACTGTCCTCCAGGTAATCTTTAATCAAATATTCTGGTATCAATCAAAATGTCTTGCCACAATGAATATACATATGGAACATAACAAAAATATCACTAACCATTCACAAGATATACTCGATGTCAATGTTCGCACACCAAGATCAAGGTCACGAAGTCAAATATGCTGGTGTTTTTTTGTTTTTTTGTTTTTTGTTTTTTTTTTGTGTTTTTTTTTGTTTTTTGTTTTTTTTTGTTTGGTTTTCTTTTTGTTTTGTTTTTGTTTTGTTTTTGTTTTTGTTTTGCCACAAGGAATGCAGATGCGGAATATAAAAGCCATATCATTCACCATTAAAAAGATATATCCAATGTTAATTTTTTTCCAGAAAGCCTCATTCCACGGTAAAGGCCATGCATTTTGAAATCCAGTGGCATTTTGACCAGTAGAATATGAACTCTCGCTTAGGAATGGTAAAAGATAAAAAGATCGTGTCAAGTTAACTCGATTTTAAAGTCATTTAAAGTTACTTTTAATATCAAATTTTAAATTTTTTTTGTATTTTGAATCATTGGGCCGATGTCATTGCTGGTGGACCAGAAGTCCCCGAGGGTATTTACATGCCCAATAGTCAGACTTGTCTGTCATGAAAATTTTGCCTTGTGTGTTAAAGAAATTTACCTTTTTAATCAAAATTCTAATCTCTTAAAAATACTGAGGTTTCATTCCTTGTATGGCACTCGGTGGATGTCCTTGGTACTGGATTTGGGTTCCTATTTCGATATTTTTGTAAATGAGTACTTCTTTTTGGACTACTTTTGGATGGTGGCTTTCCATATTTTTTATTCTACTGTTGCTTTTTAGAGGTAACTCTTTGAAATACGTGTACAGCATAACGAAATTGACTGTTTTAATGCAACTTCGGTATTTTTTTTGTATATTGAAACATTGGGCCGATGCCTTTGCTGGTGACCAGAGGTCCCCGAGGGTATTCACATGCCCAATAGTCAGACTTGTCTGACATGAAAATTTTGCCTTGCGTGTTAAAGAAATTTAGTTTTTATCAAAATTCTAACCTCTTAAAATACTGAGGTTTCATTTCGTGTATGCACTCGGTAGATGTCCTTAGTACTGCATGCAGCTTTCTATTTAGATATTTTTGGACTACTTTTGGATCATGGCTTGCCATATTATTTGATTCTACTGCTGCTGTTTAGAGGTAACTAATTGGAATACGTGTACACATATCAAAAGTGACTGTTTTAATGGAACTTTGGTATTTTTGTATTTTGAACCATTGGGCCAATGCCATTGCTGGTGGACCAGAGGTCCCCGAGGCTATTCACATGCCCAATAGCCAGACTTGTCTGGCATGAAAATTTTGCCTTGCGTGTTATAGAAATTTACCGTTTTTATCAAAATTCTAACCTCTTAAAATACTGAAGTTTTATGCCGTGTATGGCACTCGGTAGATGCCATTGGTACTGGATTTGGGTTCCTATTTCGATATTTTTGGAAATGAGTACTTCTTTTTGGACTACTTTTGGATGGTGGCTTTCCATATTATTTGATTGTAATGCTGCTGATGAGAGATAACTCCTTGAAACACGTGTACAGCATATAACGAAATTGACTGTTAAAATGCAACTTCGATATTTTTTTGTATTTTGAACCATTTGGCCGATGCCACTGCTGGTGGACCAAAGGTCCCCGAGGGAATTTACATGTCCAATAGTCAGACAATTGTACCTTGTACCCCATAGAAGGTGACTGTTTTTATCAAAACTCTAACCACGTAAAAATACTGAGGCTTCATTCCGTGTATGGCACTCGGTAGATATCCTTGGTACTTGATTTTGCTTCCTATTTCATTATTTTTGGAAATGAGTACTTCTTTCTGGACTACTTTTGGATGATGGCTTTCCGTATTATTTGATTTTAATACTGCTGGTGAGAGGTTACTACATGAAACACGTGTACAGCATAACTAAATTACTGTTTTATGCAACATCGGTATTTTTGTACTATAAAGACAACGACAGTAGAATGCCAAAAGAACAAAGAACATAGGAGTGGTATAAACAAAAAGGGAAGTCCAGTGACATGGCAAAAACAGAAAACAAATGACGTTAGACAGCTACAAAGAACAGAAATAAAAAACTCATTCAAAACCAAGGCACTCACAGTATGAACTTCCATGGAAGTGAGAATGACATCAGATGCTCCGGAAGAGTAATCATGTCCTGCTCTGTTAACAGCACCCGTCACACGGTCAGTGAGGCACATATATTTTGAAAGATCTGTTAGGTAGCTGATTGATCAATATTATTGGCTAACTCGCAGACAAAACCAATTAGAAACCATGGTACGTGTTGCTTCTCTTACCCTCAAACAGTACCAAGTTTAGATTTTGTAAAGTTTTTGTAATCACTTTAGTGTTCAGACATAGACAAGGACAGATCGGTACCACAAGACAAAATTAGATTTAACAAGACAACACAAAAAGCTAAAGCACTGAGAGTGTGAACTCCCATGAAGTTTTAATTAAGAAGTGAATGCATTATTTTGAAGTTTCATTGGGATGTGAAAGGGTTGACCGAAGCACATTTTTAATGAAGCGCGGTAGCGCTTCATGTTGAAAATGTGCGCCCGGTCAACCCTTTCATAGTCCTATGAAACTTCAAAATAATGCATTCAATTCTTATAATTACATTTTTAACCNAGTACATCATGTACAATGGGATTCTATTTTTACAAATTCATCCGCCACGTGAACACGTGGTCAAATGTATTTCATGGGAATTGCAACTTCACATTGATATGCCACGTGATCGATGTTCACCTATCAAACTGACGGAATTCAAATGAATATTCATGAAATGTAATTATATAGAAAATAAATGAATAAAAGTTTTAAATAGATAATAGTTTTCATATTTGAAGAGCTTAATGAGATTAGACTAGTATCGGTTGCTACCGTTTCTTCAGCAACAAAAATATGTTTTCTCTTTAAATATTTATCTTTTTAAGTATCAATTTCGGCTAGGTACACACAGCCGTTTCATTGAATTAAAATAAAGTAAAATTTCAACTCTATCTCATATTTGTCAAACAGAATCACATTTAACCTGTTTTTTAATATTGGATCCGCGCTGTATATCTTTTTTCTTTCCTGTGTCGTACTTATGTAATGTTTTCATTCTTTTATGTTTACTATGATGTCATTGTCTATAGACTATTCCCTTTTTTGTACTGACAGTGTGGTTCTCACTTATAACTTCCGAAGTTTATGGATATCTTCCATAGCTACAAGTATAAAAGGACTTATAGCTTTTCATTTGGTTCATCAGTAAAGTGCATATGTAGGAAACTTTGAAGAGTGGACGGGTAACTGAAAAGACTGTTTAATTATTTGACGAGGACATATTTGTAACCTAAAATTAGAAAAATTTCCTGCTGTAATTAACTTATCAATTGTTACCCATTATTTTCTTTACAAATGAAAATAGACTCATTAAGACAAGAGTAGGTCACAGAACGTGAAGACAGGATCAAGGATGCCTCATATATTTTTACATATAGTTTTCTTAAGATCAATATCAAAATCTCAAAAGAACTACTCAACCCACTTACTTTTATCCTAAGACAAAACGTATCACACCAATATAATGACCCAAACCATATTACGTCACCATATTAACATAAGTGTTTTACATACATACTGGCCTCTCACTGATACTGCCGATGTCTACTGAAATATATGATGATTCTTGACTAAACCTGCAGGAAGTTTTGAGTTTGATTTTTCTTCCGTAGGGCGACAGTGTTCTACCAGCAGACTAGGCCCCTTTAGTTAGTCGGCAGATTAGCGGCGAGCACCCAATGACCCATCTTTCAAAATTACGTATTGTCATATTCTCTCCTTTCAAGATTGTGGTCATGGAGTTAGTAGTCTACCTGTATACTATAGGGAAACGGGACAGATAAAGGGGAGGTTTGGGTACCCATAAACCGGTTTAACCCTACCGCTGGCTTTTGCTAGTGCCGGTACCATGTCCCGAATTCCTATCGTTGTTTACGTTTGTCTTTTGTCTTATTTGTGTTTTTCTGTGTAGTTCCCTAGCAGATTGTGGCATGTAATTGTAATTTTCGGCCATTGTAGGTGTTTCCTGTTGTCCCTTTTATTTCATTTACAAAAGACAACTTAATTGTTTGCTTTAATTACAATTTATTTTGTCTTTGAGATTAAGATAAAAATAATTATAAAATTTGTTCCAAAATTCCCATAGAAAAATATGGTCACATGAATAATGTGATGAACAACAGTTTTCCGAAATAAACATTTAAAAAAATGATAGCATGCTGTTGTATGGGTATGCCGTACGATATTCCATATAAGTGGCAATAGTACTACACAAAAGTGCCTAACCTTTAGTTCTTAGATACTAAACATGTTTGGAGCTGATAAGAGATCATCAAAAGAACAAATTATGCTGCAGGCATATAAAGTGAGAAAAAAAATACAGAGAAAGAGCTGAATCGATGTAACTAAAAGGGATTCTGAAATAGATTGCATTGTAAATCAGCTGAAAGAAAACGACTGACAAAAATAAGGTGGCAGAGTACGACAAACAATATTTAAGTAGGTAGAGAACACTTTAAATATGCTAGAAATAGTAGAATAAAAAAATGACGAAACTAATAGAAAACTCCAAACTATGAAATGCAGAAATATGGTAGAGATAAAAAAAAACGGAAAGCAAACGTGTGTGTGTGTGTGTGTGTGTGTGTGTGTGGAAAAGGGGGGTGGGGTGGTGGTCAGAGACAAGATTTGCTAAAACGGGTGCTTATCAACGGGCCAAATGATGTGGAATGTTGTAGGGAGTGATAATAATTAAAAGTGGAAAGTTTGTATAAAATGCTTGTATCTGATTAAGAAAAACAATAGATAAAATTGTTTCGAACTGAGAAAAATACAAAAATATAACAGGCTGGAAACTATTAGAGGACAACAGACTAACACAATGGTGAAATTTGAAAGTAAATGTGAAACAAAAATACGATGGAAGATGAAAAAATGAGAAAAGTTGTAAAAAGCAAAAAAATTGCCACATGTTGGACGGGCACAAATGTTAAAGTACAACACGAAAAAATGCTGGAAGTTGTATAGAAGAGAAGAAAAGCCACGATCGTAGAGAATAGTATAAAAACCAACACTGAGCTATTGAAAGATGATAGATACCGAATTGCCAGCAAAATATGCCAGATAATGATACTAGAAACCCTCAAACTTCAATAATGTTACAAGAAAAAAAAATTTGAACCTGAAAAATTGCTACGGAAAATTAATGATAGCGGATGTTTGAAGCTAATATAGAAGACAAAACTAGTTGATTAAGTACAAATAAAAATGTTTGAAAAGACCAGGAACGAAAGATCAAATGACACACAAATTAGAGGAGAACAAAAAGAACGACAAGACATTGATGCAATTAAGTAGTACTGCATGAGTAGATAGTTTGGTTTGGAACATATGTATTCAATTGTTTTTTTGACTCCACAGTACCAGGAACCTTTCTCACGAAAATTAGTAAAAGTATCAGGGTCCAAGATGTAAACTTCTGGAAATTCAAGGAGCAAGAAAGCCCTAAAAACTTGAATCTATGTAGTAGATAAGTACAAAAAAACTTAAAGTTGTAGAGAGCGAAAGACTGATAGAAATATACTTACAACAGATTAAATATGTTTATAAGATTTACAGGGCAAACAAAAATACTTCGCTGGACGACAGAGAATGATAGGTTTTGATGTAGACGATGAATCAAAAAATGCCTACAAACGAACTGGAAATCAACTACAGATCCAGGTACAAAGGAGATATCTCTTTTTTCCTATTTTAAGGTAGATAGACACTAATATTTACATCCATGAGATTTTGTTATAAAGTTGTATAATTGAACACCTCATCCTGTACACTTGCAATCCGCAGTTAAAAGTATTGGTCAACAAGCTTGATTTTCCTAGAATCTAGATCGAAGTTTTTGCATTTTTTGGCAATTTTTTCCACCTAAATTTACATAGAATATACGGGGAAAATATGGAAAGGCAATCTTTAACTTAACAGAAATGAACCTTTTATCCAAGAGAACTACGGGAAAAGGCGAAAAACGATGTATAGGTTACCATGCTTTTAACGGAGACATTTTAGAAAATTACCACAATTAACATTATTTACGGGAAAAGGGAGTTAATTAGCGGCAAAGTAGACGAAATATGGCGTTTCAGATTAGTCAATCAATTATGACGTCACAAAGAAAAATCTGTCAAATGACTGTTCCGGCCAACAAATCCAACCAAATCCGTATTCGACTCGATATTTTTCAAATGCGCGATTGTATTGAGCAGCGCATCAGTATTTATCTACCTTAATTTTAGATTTTCCCAGTAAACAGAAAATTTAGGGTGGTGCACGGTTTCTCACAGTTGATGAAGTTATTGTCATTTATGTGACAGGAAATGATTTTAACTTTACTTTATTCGAAAGTAAAGTTTTTCAATAATTTACCAGCCTTGTCTCGAATCATTTAAGATAAAAACTGTTTGTTAGTATTAATAAGGAAGTGAAAGGCGGATGAAATGTCATACAGACATATTTCTTTACTTCAAATAATTTTTGATATCATCATCACTGAAGAGATATGTAGGACTTAAATTAAATGCAATTTCTGTTTTTTGTTTTTGACATTTACATAAAAATATAATACAGAAAATAGCACCTATTACAACTAGAAAAAAGTTATGTTAATATTGTATTTTAAGTATGAAGAATGTCAAATCAAAGCTAATGTAGAAACTATAATATAGCAACCTTTGTTAGTAAAAGTAAAAGCGACAAAAATTCCAATACAAAAACGTTATTACCCAGTCACTTTAATTATGGACTCTTATGATTATTTGGGAATGAAACTGAGGTTGTCTTTTGTATAATGCCAAGTCAAAAATCTCCTCTAGCTACAAGTATTATTAATTTGGCACATAAATGTTAAAAATGTGTCTGGTCATAGAAGAAACAAAGTGTTATTTCTGTACCTTCATGTTTTTTATTGTCAACTGAAGTTCTGCGTTAGGCACGGACCATTTGATTTTCGTGGGGAAGGGGCTGGTATTTTTTAGAGAAAGATTTTCTGGCCCAATTTTGCCCCCACAAATTCTCTGACCAGCATCTGAGTTGTAAAAAATAATCTTGCCCTCTCCATTAGAAAAAAGGCTGACACAACAAAAATTCCTTGCACAGTGTATATCGGAAAAAAAAAATAATCCGGCAAAACAACTTTCCGGCTCGGGTGAAAATCCCTGCCACCCCCACCCCCTGAAAATCAAATGGTCCGTGCCTTATCACATCGGCTTGTCGATTTTGTTTTCGTTTGCAGATTTATAAATTCATTTGAAAGGATGAACGGGTAACACGATAGAAGGAAATATTTGTAACCTAAACTTTAAAAATTTGCTTCTGTATTAATTTATCATTAAGTATTAACCATTGTTTTCTTTACAGCCTACAATAGACCTATTAAGACATGTAAGAGTAGGTCACATAATTAAATAGAGGGTCAAGGATGCCACATTCGTTCTCTAAAGATCAACATCAAAACTTCAAATACAGCTACTCATCTTACTTACTTTTATCTTTAGACAAAGGGTATCACACAGAATGAGTCAACACAACAATAAACATGCGTTACGAGAAAAAAAAAGCATCACAAGTCAGGAATATGATGGTCATTTGCTTGTGCTTGTCTTCTTATAAAATTTTAGTTTCTTGTTATTCGGTTTATTGGATGTGGTTTGTTTCCATTGATTTATTCACCTTTTTTACCTTTTTGGGGGCCATTTAGGGCTTACTATATGGTGTGAGGTTCCTCACTGTGTTGAAGACCGTACAGTGACCCCTAGATGATTTGTTCTTTGTCGTTTTAACCTGGAGATAGGATGTTGTCATCTTGACATTTACCCCATTTTCTTTGCCTTTTCATATGTTTTTGCAAAAGACTTAGGTGTAATTGTTTGTTTTGATTACAATGTAGATGTTTGGAAGATTTTGGGACAAAACATTCGTAAACCGGATAAAAAATAATTATTTACGTAACTCATAGTTTTCAAATTTGTTCCTAAGTATCCCAATGAAAAATATGTGCTACATAGATTATGTGATGAGCAACAGAGAGTAAATGTAAAATGGCCAGAAATAAACAGTAAAATAATGCTGGTATTATATGCTAAGGGCATGCCGTATAATATGCCATATAAGTGGCAATCGCTCTCAACAAAAGTACCTTACCTAAAATTTGTCGTGTTACCATAACCATCATTTCTATTGCTGTGCCTGTAATTTGTACAGCGATTTTGTCAACAGAGCAAAATTACTGTCTCAAAAACTTATACATCAGGGGTATGTTCAACCACTGTTGCAATTTTTACGATCGTCTCCACGATTTGACAGACCATTACAATGTTTCTATTTCACGAGAGGCCATGTTTGTAGGAATCAGAGGTCAAACAAGAAAATTTTGCTTGACAACAAAGAATAACAAGGTATAGAAAGGTTCTTGTAACTAAAGATGATGAGTAAAAAATGCCTATAAATGAATTGAAAATTGGCTACAGATCCAGGTCCAAAGGAAATATTATTTTTCCTTATTTTAATTTTCGATTTTTTTTTTAAATTTAAACTGAACATATAGAGTGGTACTCTTTTTGTCACACTTGATCAAATTATTGTCATTTATATTACAGGAAATAACTTTAACTTCACTTTGGGAGAACTTTCATTCTTGAGTAACGTTTTTAATAATTTACCA
>MJUU01073641.1:61451-72285 GCA_002080025.1 Modiolus philippinarum | reverse complement strand
TGTATTTAAAAAAAAAATCATAAGAATGCTACTACTTGTCAAGCTCCTTTAAATAAAAGACCCGAGATGAATTAAAAAAAAATGGAAACTTGTTTTGTTGACTGAAATATTAAGAAATGGTTGCTGCATAGAAAGAATTAATTTCACTGAGGTAAGTTAAGGTAGATAACGATTCTGGTTTTACGAATACTCTACGATTTAGAGGAAAATATCGAAATATATATTCAGCCTTATTATATCATAATTCATGATTCAAATCCCCAACAAATATATCCTGCTTCACCAGAGCGCATTGCAATCTCAACTTTGATATACGTAGTTGTCGGTCCTGGAACTGAGGTATTACATTTCCTGTGTAGCATGTAGCAGACGCCAAGTTGTGTTCATATTTGAGGATTGCAAATTTTCACAATAATTTGAGCATTATGTTATTTAAGTTTTCAGTCAACAGCATCACAAAAGGCCAGTGTTAAAATAAAGGGAAAGGGGATATTATTTCATTTTCAAGGTAAGACTTTATCTCATTCGTAATTTCATTTTCTGTTACAATGTATGTTTATTGGAGTTATTGTATTTCACTGTGAGAAGCTTGGAACGTACATTGAAGCCTTGTTCGGAACGGCCGAAGACTGAGGCTGCAGTCTGTTACGGATAAGTGTCAAAAAGGCAATTTTGCTCTCTTTTCGTTGACTTTTAAAAAATGCTAACCGTGGGTCAATAACAACAAACGTAATTTCCCCGGGCTAGCCTAATGTAGCTGCGGAACCGTAGCTCTTATGGTCCTTGTGCTAATTTTCTGATAGTTGCGGACCATAGAGCTACGGATTTCCCCTTATATAAAACTTGCGATTTTGCGACACGAATTTTGTCGCACGTTTCTGGGAGTTTTTTGACAGGCTGACGCCAAGTACGCTTACCAAAGTTTGTTCATTTCGTTTCCTCAAACATTTTTCTAATACTTACAACATATTATTATGCAAGGTGAGTCATAATTATCTATTTATAAAGGAAATTGTCCGAATATAAATGTAATCCCGCCTACTTCAGTGGCCATTTTGAATATCGCAGTCACGTGACATTTTGTAAGGCGGCAATAAATGCCAAGTCATGTCCGGAACGGATATCTCAAAATTCTTCAGTAATATTTCTTAAATGCAAATGAATTAATTATTTGCATTCAAAAAGCTTTGCAATAGTGAGAAAATTTTATATTCAATCCAGAGATTGACAAAATATTTACTTTGGGATATCCATTCCGGGTACGATTTTCATTTAGTCCCGCCTCCCGAAAAGTCTCGTTCCCAATGAGATTGATGTCAGCAAGATGGCCGAAGGCGGTTTGACCCCAACGATGATGTTTGTAATGATAATGAGCAGGAAATGAATATTTATTGGTAAATAAATATGGAAGGTTGGGGATAAACATTTAAAGAAACGAAATACATAAATGAGACTGCCCCCGCTTGGCGTCCGGTTGTCAAAAAACTCCCACAAACGTGCGACAAAATTCGTGTCGCTAAATCGCAAGTTTTATATAGGGGAAAATCCGTAGCTCTATGGTCCGCCAAATCAGAAAAAAATAAAAGGACCTATAGAGCTACGGTTCCGCAGCTAAGCCTAATGAAGAGGCACTGAATGACTGATTAGTCAGTTAATAAAAGCCTGTGAAACCCTATGTTCCAGGTAGATTGCAGTTATTTCCAAACCGTTTGAATGGAGGAAAAGACTCTAGAAGATTTTTTTTTTTTAATTACTAGTAATTAACATATTTCTAATTCACAACAACAGTACAGAGTATAAACTGCTAATCGGCAATATCGCGGTTCGTCGTCAATGTCACCATGACAACACAGCTAGTTTCCGGTTGAGCGGATTGCCGTTATGGTAACCTCGTGAAATGGAAAGGAAACCAGAAGGGAATTTTTTGGCGTTGAAACTCGAGACATATGATTTAAATAATCGGAGAATTTTTTAGCAACATATTTCGGGTTGACTGGGTAACAAAAAGTAAAAATTTTGACAGTTTTTCAAAAAATGTGTAAGCATACTGACTCTCGTTATGTTGAGAAATGAAATTAGCCAATGAATGAAGTAGATTTTGTCATGTGATCGTTTGGTCGTACAAAAAAGGTCAGGTGACAGGCAGAAAAAAAATCAAAGGCACCAATATATATCCTTGGATGACATTCTTACCATAAGTGCCAGCTTCGCTGGCATATAAGATTTTGTAATTGCTTAAATATTGATTCAAACAAAAGCTAAATTAGAAACTTTCTACCCACACAAAATGATATTGATTAAGGGCATGAAATACGAATTTATTTGAATTTTTCTCACTAAAAAATTGCTACTCAATAAAATGGTAAGATTCTATATGAAGAACAAAGACACAGAAACTATGTTAGTGATATTCAATTATCATAATCCATTGCACAAATACAACCCTGAGATATAACTTGGAAATGTTTACACGAACCTCAGAAGGAATAAATGTCTCTTATTGTAAAAATTGATAACAGGAAACACCTACAATGGCCGAAAATTATAATAACATGCCACAATGGTCCAGGGAACTACACAGGAAAAAACATGTATAAGACAAAAGTCAACACATATACAACGCTAGTAACTCGGGACAGCCGGACTTGGTACCGGCACTAGCAAAAGCCAACGGTATGGTTAAACCGGTTTTTGGGTACCCGAAACTTCCCTTGATCTGTCCGGTTTCCCTATAGTATAAAAACATACGAATAAAACCCAATACAGGTAGACTATTAAACTTGAAAGGAGAGAAAAAGACTATACGTGATTTTGAAAAATGAATCATCCGTCATGTGACAGATGATATGTGAAAGTGAAATTTGTAACCAGGAACAAGTTATGTCTGAAAGTTCAGATGGGGTTCTAGTCTAATGTTAAGACGTCAGTCACAAGTGTAACTTTATACTGCTCAAATAGCTTTTAATGGAAACTTAACAATGTAGGGTCGTTGTCTCTTTGACACATTCCCCGTTTCCCTTCTTTTTCCTAATGTGTATTTCAAGCATTCGTCTTCATATCCCTCTTATCCCCATACATTGAAATGAAGGTTATTGAGTGAAAGAACATGAGGTGAGATTAAAGAACTTGACAATTAATTTTTCTAATTATCTTTTGAAAGATTTTGGATAAGTTTAGTTTATAAGAATGCAAAAACTGATTTGCAAGGAAGGTTGCACAATTGTTGCCCATTGGAATGCCAATTTGGTGCTGGAATATCAAGCGCCAAAGTTGAAAATATAATGTCAATCAAAAATTCAAGCATGTCAGAGGTGTTATCCCTGGTTGATGAAAAAGTATTAAGCGTCATTATATGTTTAAAGTTACTTAAATCAATACATATAAGCCCAAGTTGCATAATAAGCAGTAAATTTTATTTTTATTTATATATGTTTCAAGAAGTAACCTCTCACAAGCAGCAATAAAAAAAAATAATATGGACACCCTTATCCAAAAAACAACCAGAAAAGAAGTACTCATTACCAAAAAAAAATATGAAAAAGGAGGCCAAATCGAGTACCAAGGATATCCACCGAGTGTCATACACCGACTGTAGCCTTAGTTTTAAGGGGTTAGAATTTTGATTTAAAAAAAGGTGAATGTCGAATCATTTGCAATTTGTTGCACAATTTATTAAAAGTCTTTAATACTGAGGAAAGTGAACTGCATAGCTGCATGGTTATTGATTTTATTTGTTATATTTAAATGTCGTGTTAATTTATTTATTTTGTCCATCAACTCCTAATGCCCCCCTTCACATACACGAAATTTTTCTTACGAATCCTTACGAATCTTGAAAGTTTACAAGATTCGTAAAACTAACACGAATGCTTGCGAATTAAAAATATTTACGAATGAATTCTTTCTTTACGATTAGTTGCACGTATAAAATAACTCAATACCGAAGTTACTGTGAATTTACTTTCTGCATATGCGCATTTCGACAACTTATGTCTCACCAGTGCAGATAAAATCTAAACGTTTGGAAGACCATAAACTCAAAGATGTTTAAAAACCGATAGAGAACAAATAACCAATATGATCTAAATGCAAAGTCAAAATTAGCCAAGGACAGAGCTTTGCGTGAGGGAGATACTCCTTAGTTTTTAATAAAATTTACAAAAATTTAGATATTGTAAGGTTCCAAAAATAATCGGCTTTCGGGTCAGCACCAAAGTACTGACTACTGGGCTGGTGAATACCCTCGGGGACTAACAGTCCACCAGTAGTGGCATCGACCCAGTGGTAACAAATAACTAAATACCGAAGTTACTGTGAATTTACTCTCCGCACATGCTCACCTCGACAACCCATGTCCCACCAGCGCAGACAAAACCTAAACGCCTGGAAGACCATAAACTCAAAGATGTTTAAAAACCGACCACTTAACGATGTACTTAGATTGAAAGCGATGCAGTTACGATTAAAATTTACGAATCGTTACGAATAAATGCAAGCGACATACGAATATATACGAGTTATCTAAGAATTCTTGCGAGCACAAAACGAATTATTGCGATTTGATGGTGGATTTTACGGATAATTAACGAATTATTTACGATAACTCGACGAGTTTTTACGAATGTCTGAAATTTAGTTACGAGTGTTTCACAGACGGCAACAATTTTTTTCTTTTTGAGAACCATTATATAAATTTCAGACTATATAACCTCGTGTAGTCTTAAAATGCACATTAAAGGAGACGACTAATGTCTTTATTTTATTCAAAACAGAACTCGACTTTTTCCACAGCCACAGGAAAAAACAGAAAATTGACAACATCATCATAACTTTTCCCATCTTACTTTTAGAAGGGGATGCAACTCAGATTTGAAAGCCGACCCAATCTTATTATCAAATTCGTAAAATACTCGCATTTATTTGGAAAGAACTCTCAAAGTAATCGTATAAATTCGTAAAATGATCGCATCATTGCGTGTTTATCCGTAAATCAATCGCAAAACGACCGTAATTTACTCGCAATTATTCGTAAATAAATCGTAAAACATTTTAGGTGCCATACTGTCTACGATTTATTGCGAATGCTTTACGATTTATTGCGATCGATAACGACGAGATACGAATTATTAAGATTGGTTTGCAAGCACTTTACGGATGAAATACTAGTAATCGATAAAGATTCGTGGACATTTGCGTAAAAAAATTTAATGTCCTTGCACGAATCGACACGAATATATGCGAATGTCTACGAGTTATTTTCGAATGTCGGAGAGTTAAATACGGATGAATGCGAACAACTACGAATCGATCATTCGTAAGGATTCGTAAGAAACATTCGTGTATGTGAAGGGGGTATAAGGGAGTACAACTGTGCTTCGTTATATATATATATAACCGTCTAAAAAAGTTGTACAACAACACCTCATACATTTCAGATGTTAAAGATGGTACAACAACATTTAAAATGTGAGAATAACTTATATGCTTTGTCAACTCACGAAGTGTTGGTGTTAATTTAAATCAATGTACTAATAACGACAAAAATATTTTTAATTACGTCATCCAGGTAGATGGAATAATTATTAAAACAATTACGATGTACGATGTAATTATGACGACAAAAATATTTTGAATATTACATCAAAATAGATGGATAAATAATAAATAAACAAAATGAAAATATGCAATGGAATAATAAAATAAATATAAATGTACAGAACTACATGTTAATCAGTATAAATAATTAAGTTAATTAAAAATAAATAAACTGTGAAAACAAAAAATTTAATTTTTCTCATTGATCCAACTCGGTGATAATGTCTTAAGCTTTTTAATCCAGAAATTTTCTCTACCCTGTCTACTATTTTCGTCCCAGCTAGAATTGTGGTCAATAACAGTAACTTTCAACTTATTAAATCCGTCTTTATGATATGTAGAGCAGAAATGTCTACTGAGGGGGAGGTCAGGTTTGCAGGTGACATCGCTACGATGACCGTTCAGACGTTTGCAGAACTGCTGTTTAGTTTCCCCGACATATTGAAGACCACAAATTCCACACTCTAATAAGTATACTACATTTTCAGTTTTGCAGGTGGCCTTGCAATAAATAGTGTACTCATTTCCTGTAGCTGTACTTTTGAAACTCTGTGTATTTTGGATGCTTTTGCAAGTCATGCAGCGTTTGTTACCGCATCCTTTGCATTCGCCTTTGTCATTATATAGGAGTTTCCGCGGATCCAATAAGTGACGTCACAAAATCTAATTTACATATGCAAATTAGCATCTTTGGTTGGCAAAGCCGTAGAATTATCACTGCATAGCATTGGATTAGAATTTTTAATCTTTGATAACTTTTTTATTATATGCACGATTTTGGATCTGAAAAATGCATGTTAAACTTTGAGATATTCATATTTTTTCTACCGATCTACTTTTAAACAAAAATAGACAAATATTTTTTCATGTGAATTTCAAAAATGTGAAAGTTTCGAAAAATTATATGGTTTACAAAATACGCTAATTCTATATATATTAAAAAATAAAAAGCTGAAAAGTTTTACATCCTGTAAAAGTGCAACATTCCATAATCGAGATTAAAAAGAATTATCCAATTATCTTAAATAAAAAATTGTCACCAGTTAATTGAAAATGACATTTTTATTACCCTAATCAGTGACTACGATTTCTTACTAACCAAAGGTAATTTTTCAAGCTTGTGACGTCACGGCGGAAACTCCTATAGCGTGGGTTTTAATTTTAGCTCTGACAAGCAAATCTTTGAGACTTTTGGGTTTTCTAAAGGCAATAACAGGAGGCTCTTTGAAAATTTTAGACAGGGTAGGATGTTTTTGTAAATTTGTCCAGTGAGTACGAATTATGTTAGATTATTTTGGAATGCCCGATGGTATGTTATAACAAATGGTATTCTATTATTGGGCTGTTTTTCTTTGTATTTTAGAAGTTCCTTTCTGTCCACCGATCTCGCTTTATTGAAACCCTTTTTCAATGGTTTTATTGCTATAGCCCCTCTTTTTTAGATAGCACCTAAGATGTCCTAGCTGTCTCTGATAAGTTTGTTCCGATGAACAAATGCGCTTTATTCTAAGAGCTTGGCTGTATGGTATGCTCTTAGTACAATGTCTGGGATGGCAACTTTGAGGAGAAAGGTACTGGTGTTTATCTGTGGGTTTGCAGTATATATCAGTGGACATATTACCTTTTTCACAACTTGTCTTAGTATCAAGGAAAGTAATGCTGCTTTTAGATATTTCATGTGTGAATTTGATGGATGGGTGAATGTTGTTGGCAAGTTCAATGAATTCATCGAGACGATCTTCGGACTCAATCCATTTTATATCGACACCATCTATGAAAGGGAACCGAGAGAGGGGTTTATGGATTGTAGATTGTAATAATTGTTTTTCAAGTTTGCCCATGAAAATATTTGCATATGATGGTGTCATTTTAGTGCCCATAGCAGTGCCATTTACTTGTAGAAAGTGCTCTCCGTTGAAGGTAAAGTTATTGTGTTTGAGAACTAACGTCAGCAACCGGACAAGACATTCGGTGGGTGGTTCTTTGACGGTGCGATTGTCCCAAACTTCTCTGCACGCGATATATATAAGCTGTCTATAAATTCAGTCAACGTGGAAACTTGCCCATCTCTCCGGATTTGCGAATATTTACGCTAATGCAGGGCCTAAAAATTAAATATAATGGTCTATGGTAGGAACCCAACGGGGTTAGAATTAGATACATGAATATCGAGATTGCCTTCCCACCGAGGAATTTGGCTGCTCGTCGAATGTACAGATATTACAGACAGATTACACTGCTCCCGCCATCTCTGTGTGAGTCTAAAGGGATGTAAAATATAAAGAACTACAAATTTATTTTGACTCGTAATACAAGACTTAAGTATATTAATTAACGAAATTTGAACATGGCAGTGGTAGTCCAGTGGTAGCGTACAAGACTTTTAAACCCGTAGAACCTTGACAGAGGTATTATGTTCAAACGTCTAAAAAAGTTGTACAGCAACAAACTATACATTTAAGATGTTAAAGATGGTAAAATAACATTTAAAATGTGAGAAAATTTCGCATAACTGATATGCTTTGTCAACTCCCGAAGTATTGGTGTTAATTACACTTCGATAATTAAATCAATGTACTAATAACGACAAAAATATTTTTATATACGTCACCCAGGTAGATGGAATAATTATTAAAATAATTACGATGTACGGTGTAATTATGACGACAAAAATATTTTGAATATTACATCAAAATAGATGGATAAATAATAAATATACAAAATGAAAATATGCATTAGAATAACAAAATAAATATAAATATACAGAACTAATAATTAAGTTAATTTTATAAAAATAAATAAACTGTGAAAATTTATCTTTTCTCATTGATCCAACTCGGTGATAATGTCTTAAGCTTTTTAATCCAGAAACTTTCTCTACCCTGTCTACTATTTTCGTCCCAGCTAGAATTGTGGTCAATAACAGTAACTTTCAACTTATTAAATCCGTCTGTATGATCTGTAGAGCGGAAATGTCTACTGAGGGGGAGGTCAGGTTTGCAGGTGACATCGCTACGATGACCGTTCAGACGTTTATATATATATTATATATATATATTATCTGCACTGATGAGACTTGTTGTCGAAATGGCCATATGCAGAAGATAAATTAACTGCAATTTTGGGTACTTCTGTTTAAAAAAAATGAAATTAATCATTTAGGCTTGAGTCATCTGCCTGTAATGTATTTTTCTATCAAACCAAAGCCTAAGTCTAAGTCTTTTAATATTAAATATTAATTTTTTGATGATTCCAGTGGGATTCGAACCCCCTCTGTCAAGGTACTAAGAGTTGAGAGTCTGCTGCGCTAACCACTACACCACCAATTCCATGTTCAAATTTTGGTTAATTAATATACTTAACTCTCATATTACGTGTCAAAATAAATTTGCAGCTTACTCTATTTAAAATCCCTTTGGTCTCCCACAGAGATGGCGTGGGCAGTGTAATCTGTTTGTAATATCTGTGCATTCGAAGAACAGCCAAATCCCTCGGTGGGAAGGCAATCTCGATATTCATTTCTCTAATTCTAACCCCGTTGGGTTCCTACGATAGACCGTTATATTTTAATTTTTAGGCCCTGCATTAGCGTAAATATTCGCAAATCCGGGGAGATGAACAAGTTTCCACGTTGACTGAATTTATAGACAGTTTATTTATTCATTTAACTAACAGTCTGCATTCCCTTTCACTTTGTTTAAGAGAATCCATGGTACTTGTTTTGCTTTAAAATAAGAATTAGAGTGAGTACCGATGAAAACCCCAACATCTTATTTGTGCTTCGTTTTTATGGTATGTTATGGACCGATCTATGCTGAGCACCCCATCAAAATGGGGGCTATTTCAATTTTTTTGAAAATGACACTCAGAAATTTTTCGTTTTTATTCGGTCTTCCAATTGTTTTGATATTATCTGCACTGATGAGACTTGTTGTCGAAATGGCCATATGCAGAAGATAAATTAACTGCAATTTTGGGTACTTCTGTTTAAAAAAAATGAAATTAATCATTTAGGCTTGAGTCATCTGCCTGTAATGTATTTTTCTATCAAACCAAAGCCTAAGTCTAAGTCTTTTAATATTAAATATTAATTTTTTGATGATTCCAGTGGGAATCGAACCCCCTCTGTCAAGGTACTAAGAGTTGAGAGTCTGCTGCGCTAACCACTACACCACCAATTCCATGTTCAAAGTTTGGTTAATTAATATACTTAACTCTCATATTACGTGTCAAAATAAATTTGCAGCTCACTCTATTTAAAATCCCTTTGGTCTCCCACAGAGATGGCGTGGGCAGTGTAATCTGTTTGTAATATCTGTGCATTCGAAGAACAGCCAAATCCCTCGGTGGGAAGGCAATCTCGATATTCATTTCTCTAATTCTAACCCCGTTGGGTTCCTACGATAGACCGTTATATTTTAATTTTTAGGCCCTGCATTAGCGTAAATATTCGCAAATCCGGGGAGATGAACAAGTTTCCACGTTGACTGAATTTATAGACAGTTTATTTATTCATTTAACTAACAGTCTGCATTCCCTTTCACTTTGTTTAAGAGAATCCATGGTACTTGTTTTGCTTTAAAATAAGAATTAGAGTGAGTACCGATGAAAACCCCAACATCTTATTTGTGCTTCGTTTTTATGGTATGTTATGGACCGATCTATGCTGAGCACCCCATCAAAATGGGGGCTATTTCAATTTTTTTGAAAATGACACTCAGAAATTTTTCGTTTTTATTCGGTCTTCCAATTGTTTTGATATTATCTGCACTGATGAGACTTGTTGTCGAAATGGCCATATGCAGAAGATAAATTAACTGCAATTTTGGGTACTTCTGTTTAAAAAAAATGAAATTAATCATTTAGGCTTGAGTCATCTGCCTGTAATGTATTTTTCTATCAAACCAAAGCCAAAGTCTAAGTCTAAGTCTTTTAATATTAAATAATAATTTTTTGAAGTCTAAGTCTAAGTCTTTTAATATTAAATAATAATTTTTTGATGATTCCAGTGGGATTCGAACCCCCTCTGTCAAGGTACTAAGAGTTGAGAGTCTGCTGCGCTAACCACTAAACCACCAATTCCATGTTCAAATTTTGGTTAATTAATATACTTAACTCTCATATTACGTGTCAAAATAAATTTGCAGCTCACTCTATTTTAAATCCCTTTGGTCTCCCACAGAGATGGCGTGGGCAGTGTAATCTGTTTGTAATATCTGTGCATTCGAAGAACAGCCAA
>MJUU01073641.1:27047-61374 GCA_002080025.1 Modiolus philippinarum | reverse complement strand
ATATATATATATATATATATATATATATATATAAAGCAAAGGTAAAATATTCATATCAAATAAGTCTGACTATTGAATTGGTGAATACCCTCGGAGACATCTTTTGAGTCGAGGTTAAAGTACTGTGTAGATAATGCATAATTACTGGTCAAAAACGTTTAATTGTATTTCATATCTTCAAACTTCATTGAAGCATTTCTGGAGGAAATTTGTCTTTCCTTTCAGGTCATGAAATTCTACCATGTATAACGAACTACAGTCGTGATATGTGCAGACCTTGTCAAAATAAGATGGTTCAACCTGATTTAGTATCGTCATCCCGGATTGGTGATTTACAGTCAACTTTGTGTTTTCAACCAACTAGCGACTGCTTTGCCCGTGGTATTTGCATAATCTTTATACTAGTATATATATTATCTTGTTACCAAGTAGTTAGTTTAAGCTGAAGGCAAACAGATTCGTTACGTTTAGTGTTGGTTTCAATGTGTAAGCGGGAAGATGGAAATGGATCGTGACAAAAATGTGCACGTGAAGCGGTGAAGACGGTAAAGATGTAAGGCTTGACGCGGGAACCATTTATTCCATGAAACGGGGGGATTTGTTTAATTTAATCATCACTTTTCACTTAAAAAGAGAGTACTGTTTTTACAATGTTCAAAACGTAAGATATCTCTCAAAACTATTAGGAAATCCGTTTTTCCTGGGAGTGGCGCGAAACTGGGGCATAAGACATAGACTTTCAAACATTCATTTGAAGAATATAACGTGGTCTAAATCTGCTTTTCAAAAATATATATTTACATTATTTTCAGTGTTTTGTGAAAGGAATTTTTCTAACATCTGACGTTAAACTATTATAGTTAATTCACGAGTTTGGAAAAACAAAACAAAACAAATGACTTAATACCGAAGTTTCTGTGAATTTAAATTCTGCATATGCGCATTTCGACAAGTTATTTCTCTTCAGTACAGATAAAATCTAAACGTTTGGAAGACCATAAACCCAAAGAAGTTAGAAAAACTGATAGAGAACAACTAATCAATATGATCTTAATGTATAGCCAAAAGCTTTGCATGAAGGAGATACTCCTTAGTTTTCTATCAAATTTACAAGAATTTAGATACTTTTAGGTTCCACATAGAATCGGCTTTCGGGTCAGCACCGAAGTACTGACTACTGGGCTGGTGAATACACTCGGGGACTAACAGTCCACCAGCAAAGGCATCGACCCAGTGGTAACAAATGACTTAATACCGAAGTTACTGTGAATTTAAATTCTGCAAATGCGCATTTCGACAAATTATGTCTCTTCAGTGCAGATAAAATCTAAACGTTTGGAAGACCATAAACCCAAAGAAGTTAGAAAAACTGATAGAGAACAAATAACCAATATAATATAAATGTATAGCCAAAATCAGCTAAGGACAGAGCTTGCATGAGGGAGATACTCCTTAGTTTTCTATCAAATTTACAAAAATTTAGATACTGTTAGGTTCCAAATAGAATCGGCTTTCGGGTCAGCACCAAAGTACTGACTACTGGGCTGGTGAATACCCTCGGGGACTAACAGTCCACCAGCAGTGGCATCGACGATTCACACTTTCTACGTATAGAAAAATGTCTGTGTTTAACACCCTAATACAGATGTGATCAGTCCAATTATTTTTGGAAATTGCTATCATTTTCTCCAGATATCACATACAGACGTGCACCAAAGAAAGCATTTTGCAACAGTATGTCTGGATGTAAATGTGATACAACACAGTGTTACCATGGAGATCCTTGTTTGTGTGACTCAAAGGACAAAGGCTGTCCAAAGGATACAACACTTAACGATGAAGGAGGTAAATTTTCACCCATGACGTGGTAGAAAGGGTCTCGGCAACTTTTATCTTTACATTCAGAATAGGTTTAACAATTGAATAGCAAGAGGAATACATGTACCTGGCTCTTTCGAAATTTTAATTTCCTTACAATCGGCTTGTCATATTCATCAAATGCCATGCAAACGTTAAAATATTTTGATATTTTTACAGCAAGTTATTTTTGGATTTCTTAGGTCATAGAAAACACATGGTTTTATGTTATCGTGTTAGTTCATGTTAAGCAATTTTTAAGTTCCGGCAAATTTAACTCATCTGTAAAGTTTATTTAATTAGATGAGTCTAAGACAATCTGTCTGCAATATACCATTGGTGAATCAATATCGAAACAAAAAGAACGTAGATTAAGAAAATTTTATAATCAAAACTTCGAATACACGGCAATTCAGATAGAACACAAATGAAAACAACATGACAAAGACTCAACAATTATGATAAAAAGAGTCAGAAGACAACATAGCTCGCCGGGGATTAGAGTAACCGCAATGCACAATAAATTTGAAAGTCATATATTTCGTAATTGTAATGAATGCGATATAAGAAAAGGAACTATCTATCACTAAAAATATCTTCTATAAATAGGGTTCAAGTTTTTTTTAAATTGCCCTCAGGTCAATGACAAGGTCAAAATGTCTACCATTATGGTACTTCCAGAAAGTTCTCTCTATAAGGAAGTCATAAACAAAATATAAAACCCTAACACTAAACAACTATCTTCTACAAGCAAGGTTAAAGTTAAAAAAATTGGCTTTAGAGCAAGGACAAGGTCAAAATGTATAAAAAATAGGGTGCCACCAGAAAGCATATATAAATAAGTCATATACCAAAATTGAACACCTTACCACTAAATGTCTACATTCCATAGTTAATTGTTTTACAACAAATTGCCCTACGGGCAAGGTCAAAGTCAAAATGTCTAAAAATATGGTGCCATCAGTAAGCTATCATCATAAGGAAGTCATATACTGAAATTGAACATCTTACCACTAAATGTCAATATTCTAAAAACACTGTTTGAGTTTTTAAAAAATTGCCCTCAGGGCAAGGTCAAGGACATAATATCTGCAAATTTGGCACCATTTGAAAGGTTTCATCACAAGATAGTCAAATTCCAAATATGAACATCCTACCACTAAACATCTTAATTCTATGAGCAAGGTTAAAGTTTTCAAAATTTGCCTCCAGGGAGGGGTCAAGGTCAAAATGTCTACAAATAAGGTACCACTAGAAAGCTATCATCATAAGGAAGTCACATGCCAAATATGAACACCCAATCACTAAAAGCCAACCTTCTAGAGGCAGGGTTAAAGTTTTTCAAAATTTCTCTCCGGGTAAGGTAAAGGTCAAAATGTCTACAAATATGGTATCAATAGAAAGCTTTTACCATAAGGAAGCAACATGCCAAAAATGAACACCCTACCACTGAAAGCATGCCTTCAACGGGCAAGGTTCAACTTTTTCAAAAAATTGACCTCAGGGAAAGGTCAAAGTCAAAATGTCTATAAATATGGTACCGCTAGAAAGCTCTCATCATAAGATTGATTGATTGATTAGTTAGAGTTTAACGTCCAATGAGCAATATTTCAGCTATATCAGGACGAGAACAAGTTAATCAATTCAAAAAATTGAAAGAATAAAGATGGAAGGGACAACCTGGGCAACGACTTTTGACTGCCACTGGAAAATTGGAGAAATGGGTAGGGGCAGGAAATTTAGCCTTCCATACGACACCCAGTGCGTCTGCTCTCTTTAGAGAAATATAGAAGGGGTCTTTATACTGCATGGAGCGTGGCGTTTCTCCACACAGTTTGGCTACAATGGTTCGCGGTCAGGCTTTCCGTATTATGACCTGACTACCCCGCACAGACAGGGCATTCCCCTATTCACCACCTGGGGACGCGCCCGGCAGCTCTGTAGCAGAAGCCCCTGAAAACCGATTCAGGTGCCGGGATCATCATAAGAAATCACATACCAAATATGAACACTCTACCACTAAAAGCTTGCTTCTAGAGGCAAGGTTAAAGTTTTTTTTTCAAATTACCCTAAGGGCAAGATCACCGTCAAAAATGTCTACCGGCGTTTTACATTTCCGCAACTTGGCATTACTTTCCGGAAAAAATAGTTTACCTTTCCGTAAAAAAAAAATATATTACTTTTCCAGAAAAAAAATCGTTTCTGCAAAAGAAATATCTCACCTTTGTAAAATATTTTGCGACTTTAAGTTTATACAATTAAAAAAATAATAGGGACGACCAGTACATGATCTAATAAATTTTAAACGTTCGACTTTTTTCTTAGTTTTTAACTTGTGACATTCACAGTATATTTTGTACAAAAGTATTACATACAATATTAAAAAGAAACACGTACTATCATAGCCAACAAGTATTTATTGCTTTGATACTTTTTTAAAACTTTTTTCAGAAGTTTATTTTTGTGGGTTAAAAAAGAACATATCTTACCATTATGTTCACATTAATACTTGTATTTCAAATTCTAAGGTAAACGTTCAAAATCTTAACTGGATTTATCAGTCAAGTCTTATTAAAGCTAATCCCAATAGTCAAAACAAAATAGTGTGGATCCACCCAGTACATTCATGTACAAAGCTGACGATCATATTTTTGTCAATCTTATTTAATCATTATAAATCATATTGAAATTGTAATGAAATCTATATACCTGATTAACCAGTTAAAATTTCGGAAACGTAATGCATAAAATTTGCGGAAACGTAACTTTACTCTTGCGGAAACACAATAATTAACATTTGAAAAAATTGCGGAAAAGTAATGCGCCCATGTCTACAATATGGTACAAGAAAGATTTCATCACAAGGGAGACACATACTGAATATCATCATCCCATCTCTTAAGATCTCCATTCTATAAGCAAGGTTGCTAATGACGCCGACGACGCCAACGACGCCGACACCAGGGGTATGGCAATAGCTCACCGGGCATTCATCCCGGCGAGCTAAAAAGGAACAAGAACACCACAAAACTTAAGCACTAACAGTGTAAAGCCCACGAAAAACTAGTCACGAAATTGTAAGCATGATCTGCTTCACGCCGCGACAGCACCCATAACAGTGCCAATTAATTCATATTCCATGTTAGTCAGTTCGGTAAACAATTTTGGATCTACACAAAAATGTCTATTAATATTAGCGAAATTGAAACATTGTAACGATCTGTCCAACCATGGTGACGACCGTCACAATTCTGTAGTGACAATTGAAATTGTAGTTGAACATAACTCTTGTGTGTCAGGTGGAACTAATACATTGACGGGATTAGAAACGTTAAATATATTAGTCCAAGGTATAAGTGTTGAAACAATAATTTCGCTTTTTTTGACAGTCGCTGTACAAACTTCAGGCACGACAAATAGCGAATGTAATCCGAAAACACAGTGTGATTCAATTGACGAGTATACAACACTCAAAAAACATTTAATAAAGTTGAAAAAAAATGACCTTGATATATACCTTGAAAATATGCATGGAAAGGCTAATGAAGCGATAAAATTTCATTAAATCACATCCTTTTTCATACATCTCATATTATTATCCAAAAAAATTGTCAGAATATGTTTGGAATTTTATAACTATTTTGCAGAATGTGTTCCATGTCCTAGGGGTACAATGAAAAATGACACAGGATGTGGACCCTGTCGAACAATAGAAAGACTTGATCGGAGACCATCCATATTGTTAAACAACCATTCTGACAGTGAAATTAAGAGGAATGAATCAAAGAGAAAGAACAAGTAGCGTCTTTTACTATCAAAGAGGACAAAATTAAAGTACAATAAAACATTCCACCTCCAGATTTTATTCTTACAATCTGTTGTTACATACATCATGTTTATTTGCAAATTACGCCCAAAGGGGTCAAGCAAATACAATCACAGTACATACATGACATACAAATATATCGTTAATACAACAACAAATAACATATGTAAATACAAATATGAAGAACAACAATTCAAGCGTTGTTCTTTTGATTGGTTTTACCATGTATTTGTAGAGACTTTGTCTCATTTGCATTTACTCCATATCCCTTCATGGTTAATATTTAGCAACTTTGGCCAACGCGGACTTTACTTTCGCAAGTACTTTCCTTTAAAAAGTCTGCTACTTCTGACAAAAGTTGAAAATTTAGATTTAAAATTTGTTTTAATTGATTTATATGAACTTCGTAAATAATGAGACCTAGTGTGTCGAAAGGATCAGCATCTCCTGTCATGTGAGAGATACCATGTGAGAGATACGCATAAAAAGGTTTCGCCATGAAGAAGTCAAGTCCGAAACGAAACGGAAGACAAAAAAGCTAAGAGTTCATGTAGCGTCCCAAATTATCGTTATTTTTATCTTTATATATTTTTCAATATTTTACGAAAGGATATGGAGTAAATGAACATGAGACCATAAAAAATATGTTAACTCCAACTGCAATAATTTTAATGAGCTGTATGGCCATTTCGGAAATTCATTCCTCACCAGCAGCACTAGAACCCAAACAAAGGCAATCCATAATTTCAAAAAGTGTTTAAAATGCACAAAACCAAACGAAATCCGAATAATCAGTAATATTAAATATAGTTAAAGACAAAACTACGATGGAGGGAGTTAATCCTTAGGTTTTAGAATTTACATAAATTTAGATAATAGTAATTGGACAAAGTGTACACACGAGATATTATCTCATGTACAAGTACACCATATCTAAGAAAAATAAAGAGCATACATCTAGCATCAAGTCCTTGCTAGAATGATAAGAAGTCAAAACGCTAGTTCGAATCAGTCACAAGGCAACATTAGAACATGCAGACTATCCGTTTCAAGCGTTCATCTAAAGTTGTACCTGTAACAGCGTGCTTTATTGTAGTAGATAGTAATATGAAGATATTCTCAAAACAGAATCCAATAGACCTATTCTTTATTCTGATATTGTATCACATTGTTTTTGTTTATTTGTTGTCAATTCATAAATGATTACTAAATAGATTATCCATATAGCCAAAAATGCCATATTGTTTTAAACTAAATTTGATTTCACCAATTTCAACAGTAACCAAATGATGCAAAGATGTTTGAAAAAGTATTCGTATAAATTCTTAATATTTTTTTGAATTTATGTTTGTCCTTTCAATTTGGTTTCAGATTTGCAGCCCCAAATCCAAATACTCAACGCCAAATAAATGAAATTACAGAACTTTCAACCATTAATTTCAGTCCACTATGTAAGTATGAATATAAGTTTTTAAAATGACTTTTTGTTTTTGGTTTTGTTGGACTCAGCACTGGCTGAAAAATGTTTTGACATTGACGTTGGAGACAAGAGTAAAATGTGGACAAAATGAAAAAAAATTATTAAAAATCATTTAAAAAAGGCAGAGATGCATCAGATATTTATTTATCAAGCAGCATAGTTGCTTTCATTTGGACTGTTATGTTATATTGTTGTAGAACTGAATGGGATTTGCGCAAATTTGTTAAATAAACAATGAAAGGTTATGGAGAAGATGCAGTTGCGATAAAGTCCACACAAAGACATGATAGAACCAAGACATGGATCAATGCTTTTATTGTTGTTCTTCATCTTAAGGTCACCACGAAGCCTTCAACAATAAGTTCAAGACTTCCCCTAGACTTCCTTATCACATGTTCAAGCGGATTTTTTTGCTAGATATCGAGCAACTATACATGTATGTCTTTTCCAATCCCATGGATTCTGGGTCATCAACAAACATAAAAATTAACTGACAAAGTGTTCCTAGAATGAAACGTGCATCGAATGCTTTTTTCTTATCTATATCATGATGTTTCAGCTGTAAATGCCACAAGATATCGACAAGAAATGGATGATGTCTTTCTCATAATATCGTAAGTAGATATTATGATTATCTGATAAAAACATTTTCTAAATTTTATTATAGATACATTGACTTATTAAGGAAATTCGATTCTTCATGCACATCTCTTATACAACAGGGTGTTTCACATCCAAACTTCTATGGAAATATCATTTACAAAGCGCATAAATTCAAAAATTGTCCTTCCAGACTTATTTATTCGTTGAACAGCTTATTCATAAAGGATATAAATACAACGTTGTTGTTAAATCTTTACTTCTGGTTTTTATTTGCAAAGTACTGATCAGCTCCCAATGCTTTACACCGTAACTTAAGTAAAACTAGTTTTCCTATTTGCAGTATTTGACATTGCACAATATCATGTTATAATTGATGATATTATTATCTATTTAGAAGTATTTCAATTGAAGTTTCATATATAAGAGAATGCTTGATATCACAGTCAACGGAAAATGTGTCCTTAGCTAGCTGTCAGTAACTGCCAGCATTTGTCAGGACAGTACTCGTGTGTATTGTTTTCATGTTTTATGTACATCATTGTCAAGGTACTAGTCTTGATAAGTTAGACTTTTTTCTAGTTTGATTTTTACTGTGAGTCATTTTGTGTATTTTTTTCGCCATTCACCACACAAAGGGGAGGGTTTGGATCAAAGAAACGAGTTTAACACCACCGCAATTTTTGCGCCTGTACCAAGTCAGGAATATGTTTGTCATTGGATTGTCCTTGTCTTCTTAAATAATTTTGCGAGGGTTCAGAGCAAAAAGGGGCTATCTGCATTTTTCATAGTTTTGAGAAAATCAAGTTTAAAGGTTTGAAAGCTTATCAAAATTCACATCTTCTTTTAAATGGATAGCAAACCGGACAAATATAAGGTTATATGATGATGTATAACCACACAAAATGCTGAAGTGATTACATCATCGAAAATGGAGCAAAATCTAGGTCAATGCAGATAGCCCCTTTTTGCCCTGAAGAAATGTGTATAATTTACAAATCAAAAAGGTGCTATATACAATAAATCACCCTTTTACCTCAATCATTTGCTGCTTTTTCAAAAATGAATTTTCAATCTGAATTTATTTTTATCATAAATAGCATTATTCGGGTCCTGGAGAAACTCAATACACCAGACAATCATAATCTTCACTGTTTCTCTTTGATAATTTTCTTTTTCTTTTTTTTTCATATTTCTTGCATATTCAGTTTGCTTGTGCTTTTAGATTCTTTCATTCTTTCAATTCTCCTGTTAGTTGAAGCTAAATAACTAACCAATTCTAACGCAATGATTTAATTGTGAATAAATCATATTTTGAAAAGTCTGGAATCCCATGCCATTGTCGAAAATTATCTTCCTCTGATACATAAGATGTTGTCAAAGAGTCAAAGTGTTTATGATCCATTATTCAAAAGAAATACGTTTTATTCAAAATATGTTTTTGAAATCACTCTATTTTTTTTGGTTTATGATAGAAATTTGGAATCTGGTAACAAGTAAGCATTTGACCACTGGCTATTTCATACTTTTTCCATGTCAAGCTTCAATCCTTGAGGTTCATTAATCAAAGCCTCTGTAATTATTATAATATTATAGAAGCAAGAAACGCCCATAGTGTTAGGTGGTACATGTTTAGTTGTTTGCCTTTTATTCATTTCACCATTATACCCCTTAATGTCATCTGAACTTCTACCACCATTTGTCTTACCCGGGAAAGAGTTGGGATGGCATTTTTTGTGAATAAATTCTGGCCTCAACTACCTGAAAATAAATAACTTTTCTGTCCTCACACCTACCTCACACAGATTCCACGTACAGTAGGGTAAAATGGAAAATAATCTTGCCCTTCATAGGTTGAAAATGAATTTTCTGACCCTCAAATTTTCGGAAATATGTATTCTGACTCGGCAAAATTTGCCAAGAACCAAACCAGAAAAGAAAATGATTAAGGTAATCAGTTAAAGTGCTTCTGTTTTTAAACAAATTTCACACCATTCTAGAAAAAGTCGCTAAAATGTTTCAACACTGAATTTAACAGCAGAAAAATGTTGATCATCATGTCATCACATGATGATGTGATGGGATTCCTTCATTTCTTTTATCGATTTTTCCCTTTTCCTCTTTATGTTTTTCCTCCATAGTAATAGTACATTTCAAAGTATACAGAAAAAGAGAATTGCACATTTACTCCTTTTTAGGACTCCAGTTAATAGCAAGTGTTAGACCTGCAGATCTTTTCGGTATTTAGTCATTGATCATGTAAATTTTGAACAATCAAAGAAATTCTTTTTTTCTGCGATCCAATTTCTTCCATACTTTCTACTTAGTTGCATAGTAAATCAAATGCTCATGTAAATCCCGTTCGTGCACTTTCTAGCTTTTAAAATTTGTTCAGTTGTTGGTGTAATAGGATTTTTTCTCTCAATTTCTTTAATAAAACTCAAATATTTACTTATGAGACATCAGGTCCGACTCTTCATGAACAATATATCTATTAATTTCATTAGAGCAAAAAGGTGCTATCTGGCAGACAGCACGCTATCTGGCAGATAGCACCTTTTTGCTCTAATGATTTTTTTACAGTTGCAGATAGCACCTTCTTGAATTGTAACATAAAAAATTTTTGAGATTACATACATGTTAGCTATTTTTACACATTAAAGATTTACTTCTTATGATTTCCTTACAATAAAAATGTCAAAATCAGTGAAAAATGCAGATAGTCCCTTTTTGCTCTGAGCCCTTGTTTGGTTTCTTGATATTCGGGTTATCGGATGTGGTTTGAATCAACTGATTTATTCCCTTGTTTACCTTTGAAGCCAATTAGGGCTTGCTATATGGTTTGAGGTTCCTCATTGTGTTGAAGACCGTACGGTGATACCTATATAAGTATGTAATCTAAGTCATCTTTTATAGTATATCTATATATACAAGTATCTTCTAAACTACTGATTCTGAACGACGACATTGTAATACTGATGTAACAAAAGAAGTTATGTTAACAAATATTAAAAGTCCATAGACATTGCAAAAACCAGAATTAATAAAAAAAAACAAAACAAAACAAAAAAAACAAAACAAAAAACAAATCAAAACAAAGACATGAGACCTAAACAAGAAACACGAAATAAAGAAAACATATCATTCAAAAGTGAACGGCTTACAGTGTAAACCCCCATAAAACCGAAAATGACAGCAAGTCATGCTCCGTATTATGCACCCTCAACCCTTTAGTGAGTCGATCAAGGGTAAAAGCAAAACTGGTAATGTGAAATCTGTGTAAACTTGAAATCCAGCTACTAATGTAAAAAAATGTAAATTGTGACATCTTTCAAAAAAAATACAGAAATTGCATTAAATTTTATTTCTGCAGATGGCAATTGCGACATGTTGTGCCTCTGTCTTCAGTGTAAATAGCTACACCCCCAAGTTACTGTAAATTGAGTTTTTGCAGTTGACCATTTCGACATTTTTGTTCAAGCACCTCAAACATGGTGAGATTATGATTGCAACAAAATTTCAGTTGTTAGATGCCCTCATTGGCAGGCTGTGCAAATTGAATGAGAAATTGAGGTTCATTTTTGCACACTCAATATTGCTGTTCTCCTTAAAATAGTGATTGATTGTGTGGCAATATTATTAACATTCTTTGAAATACAATGTCATTCTTGTGTCGTTGTAGCATAGCTGTACTGGGATTTCTATTACTCGTTTTACTTATCACAATATTATTTGTATCTGCAAGACGCTGCCGATTTACATTCACTGGATTGGGCAGAACAAATTGTATGTATATATACCATTACTATACCTTTAGTGCTGCCTTTGCTTTGACGACTCAGGTTACCATGAAAAAATTCCTAGATTCTCACACAACCTATTGAACACAATATCAAATAACAAAATACCAAAGTTACTGATTTATGAATACCTAAAATAATTCTTTTTTTGTGGACCAAAAATAGGTTCAGGGAGAATGAGAATTTTTTATTATATTAATTATGGCTCAACTTTTTTGTGGTATAATCTTTTCTGAGTTATTGTGTGTTATCATGTTATTTTTTACCGTATATATAGCATATAAAATTCATATAAGTACTGCTTCCCATTCTCAACATTAAGCACCTTAAATACATGTGTTTTTTTTCTTTTGATTTATCTTTAATTGGTGTTAGGTGTGAAAAGAGGCAATATTTAGAAATTGGTATGAATTCCCCTCTTTCATGACCGAAAAAGAAAAAAAACTTTAAACCTAAATGCAGTATTTAATTTGTTCCAAGTCTAGAAAACCTTTGTCATTATAATTCTAATTCGCTATTAATAACACCGGAATCATACTTTCCTATATCTGAATACAGATTATTCTCAAAATCAAATAAGCTAACATAAATGTACTTAGATGGTGACAAAGTCGAACACAAGGTCATAAAATCGAAAAAGATATTATAGTTCAAATTTGTTTGTCATCAAATCATCTTGGAATGTAGATTAAAAATAAACGCTTAAATTTGTAATTGGAACACAAGCAATTCAATAGAACTAGATCGATTTTAAAAATGTTACCGGGAAGATATTTTCATTTTTGCAATCATGCTAAAGCAACACTTAGAAAAAATGAACTTATAACTGAACGGCCGTTAACCTTATTATGTCATATTCTTTTTTTACTGATATTTCAGAAGAATGGCAGTAGAATAGTGAAGGGACAATCGATATATCAGTGACATAAATCAGTTCAGAACATGACAAAAACAAGGAAAAACGGAAAAACAAATTACCAAAAATCCAACGAAACATACGACCTTCCCAAAAATGACGTTCAAAACTAAAGCTTTCGCAGTATGAAATCTCACGAAAATCGAGGTTTACATAATATAATGAGTTCTCCTGGCTTCAAGAGGAAGAATAAAACCAAGCGTTTTCCATTACTTGGTATAACCATGTATTTGTGGAGACTTATCAATATCCTTTCATTGTTTATCTGGAAATATTAGTGTGAAAATCAAAGGATTTTATTATGTTTAATTCTACCTTATGATAGAATGCTGCAGTTTGATTGGTCGAATACCGGTGTATTTTTGACAAATCCATGACATTTCAAGCAAATTTTCAAGCAGCGGGGCATTTGCCTAAAAATGTGTCACTTTTTACCCTCTGCGGGGGTATTTGCTAAAAATAATTTGCCCTTTTTAACCTGTCACTGAGACGCTTGTAAAAAAAATTAAAAATGACGTCATCTGTGCGCTTTAAATAAAGTCGTTCAGTAGAATTAAACAGATATATCATGTTTGGTCGGGGTTTTTGTGAAAAATACCAGTCTCGAGAATGCAATTTCCATCGCCCGTTGGGCTCGGGAAATATAACATCTCTCTACTGGTATTTTTTCGCAAATTCCCCTCCCAAACATGAAATATCTGTTCAATATTCCTTTTTCTATTGATATTTCAGAAGTATACTAGTATTGAAGGGACAATCGATACTTCAGTGACATAAATCAGTCCAGAAACATGACAAAAGAAAAACAGAAAACGGAAGAACAAAATAACCGAAACTCCAACGAAACATACGAACATTCCAAAAATGACATTCAAAACGAAAGCTTTTGCAGTGCGAAATCTCATGAGAATCGAAAGTGACATAAAGGTGACTTCAAGATGAAGAACATCAATCATCATTTATTTGTTGAGACTTTTCTCATTTCATTTACTCCTTGTCCTTTCATTGTTTATTTCAAAATTAAGCATGAAAAATAATTTACAGATGAACAAAGGGAACACGATGTTGTAAAGAGAGATGCAGTGCAACAAGAAGAATGTGTTGGTTTCATTGAAAAGGAAGAAAATGGCAATAGAAACGGCGAACAAAGCATAAACATTGATACGAATAATTCTCAAAACGGACAATTAGGAGTATTTCATCACAGGCTGTATCAATACTTACCAGGAAATAGTAATCCGGACACATGTCAGGATAATGAGGCTCTACATAAATTACTAGATCTCAATACAGACAAATCAAAATCAAACGACACTTTGTCATCGGAATGCAACACAGAATTATTAGAAGAAAAACAGAGTCCTCAATCTTCTGATAAAAATGAACGATCAAATGATAAAAACGGCAATTATGAGAACGATATCGTGCAGACAAAGGAATGTAATAGCACAGCCAATATGTATAAGAAAAAGCGAAATGTTCTGAATTTATCTCTGAGTTGCAGTCCGATAACAACTTCCAATCTACATATGTGGACACAAAGTTTCTCACAAGGTATAGTAAATACATATTTCACACAATTGCATTACGTTACTGCCAGTAGTCCATTGTGATCAGTCAATTAGATGTTGCGGATATTCTACCCTAGTGCATTTTCAAAAGGAAGGAATGCACTACCGAGATAAATCCCCTGTTGCATATCAACAGGACATTACTTAAATTTACGACGAATAGGACGATTATTAATTTCCCTAACATTAAGAGTGATATTCCTGCTTCGCCTGCTATTGGAGTGCATGTTTCACAACTGATTCGTTACCAGAGAGTAAGCACGAACTATTCGTATTAATTCTCATTCAGCATATATAGTCATAGTTCAGGGCTTTCAAAAATACCCTCCAATACAATCATTTATTTAGAGGCTCAGAGACTGAGCCTGTATTGCTTACCTGACAAAATGCTTCTAAACTTTGCAAATGGTGATGACCAAAACTTACGTTTTTTAAATGGCGTCTAATGTAAAACTGTGTTCACCACTGGCAGCCATGTTTTATGTCAAATCCAACCGAAATGAATATTCTTTGAAAAGACATTTCGTGCATTATTTCAATACAGTAAAGATAAATTTACTTCAGTGATTTCAGAGTATTTAAGGAAATTGTAATTTTCAAATAAGGTTCAATGTCAAACTATGTTCATCGATCAGTGCTGGCGGCCATGCTTTTTGTCAGGTTGAAGTGAAATGAGCCAATCTTTGCAAAAGACCTAAAATACATAATTCGTGTATAGTTGAATTTTTTTTTGCTTCAATGGTTTTCAGAGGAAATGATGAAAATATGATATCCCCATATGATCCAGTGTTAAACTATAGTCCAACGTAAAACTATGTTCAGCAATGGCGACCATGATTATTGTCCGGCCTGAATGAATTAGCAAAACTGTAAGGTACCTTCCATACCTAATGCCCGTAAAGTTAAGTTGAATTTTGTTCATTGGTATCAAAGGAGAATGTGAAAATATAGTTTTCGTTTGGGTCCAATGTTAAACTATGTTCCATGCTGGCGGCCATTTTTTGTCGGATCTGATCGAAATGAGCAATCCTTGTAAAGGATCTTCTATACATCATTCCAATACTATTTAGTTAATTTTGCTCCAATAGTTTCAAAGCAGATAATGGGTCCTGTGAAAAACCAAATTAGACCAAAATGGGCAAACATTGTAAAAGACCTTACTTCATCATTCCTGTAAAGTTTGGTTGAATTTCCTTCAGTGGTTTCAGAGAAGATAAAAATATAATTCGGATAGCGTCAAATCTTGAACTATGTTCAGAGGCTGCGGCCATACCTTTTGTAATGGGCAATTTTTGTAAAGGACTTTTCATAGATCATTCAATATTATTTAGTTAAATTTGCTCTAATAGTTTCAGAGCAGACGATGAAAATGATAATTTTCCCATAGCTTTCAAAACTATATGCAGAGCTGGCACTTCTGTTTTTTCATTGGATAGGCGTGAAATGACAAATCGGTGTAAAAGATCTCCCAAATACCATTCCTGAAAAGTTTGGATGAAATTGCATCACTGGTTCCAGAGAAGATAAAATGTTATTTTCCCATACGATCAAATGTTAAAGCTATGTTCAGCGCTGGAGCTCATATTTTTTATTGAAAAGAAACGAAATGAGCAATAATTGTAATAGACCTTTCATAAATCATTCTAGTATAGTTTGATGAAATTTTCTTCAATAGTTTCAGAGCAGATGATGGTAAGGATGATTTTCTAATAGGTTCCAATGTTGTTCTCAGCTGGTGGCAATGTCTTTTATCGAATTTGAACAAAATAAGCAATCTTTGTAAAGGACCTCCCATCATTCCTGTAAAGATTGGCTGAATTTGCGTCAGTAGGTTCAGAGGTGAAGATGAAAATGTGTTTTGCCATAGGGTTCAATGTTTAGCGCTGGTGGCCACGTTTTTCATGAAATCGGAACGAAAGGAGCAATCTTTGTGAAGGTCTTTCCATACAAATTTATTCCTGTTCACACTGTTATATTCCTGTTCACACTGTTAGTGCTTTGATTTTGAAAGTTAGATTTGGGTTGTTCGTCTGTTTTATGAGTGCATAGTGTCTTTACTCTTTTGTCTTCTTGTTTTGCCTTGTCCCTGGTTTTGGATTTATGTAATCTAGTGTTTGTTCCTTCCGTATTCCACTGTCGTTTTCATGTAAAGTTTGGTTACATTTGGTTTAGTGGTTACAGAGATAAAGATGAAAATGTGAAAAGCTAACGGATGGACGCACGCCAAGTGATGGGAATAGCTCATCTCACACTGACCTTTTAGGTCAGGTCAGCTAAAATGTCTTTAATAGATATCAGTCCCTTGTGAAAATATGTAAGTTTTGGTTCGAATTTGTGATCAAGGTCCGTTTTAACTTAGAACTAGAATGACGATTTCTTTTAATTGTCCAAGATCTTTCAGTAAAAATTGCTGTCGAGTTGCTACCAGACATTACTGCAATGGAAAGAGATGTTGGTGTCATTAAACCGGCTGAACCCACCACTTGTTTTGAAAAGTCAGGACCATTGCGGTTTACAATTTTCATGTGGAATTGCATTTATTGACTTTTTCCTCTTTTGATTTCGGCTTATACAACTCTGTGCAGTAATTTTGTTATTACCCCCATTTAGTAAAATAAAAACGTCTGTTTGTTATCCCCGCACTTTTCTGAAGAAAATGCGGGGATATTGTTTTGGTCCGTAGATGGAACTTGTCAGTGGAACTCCTCGCTCATTTTCGGATTTAGTGTTTTGATTTTTTAATAGAATTGTTGCATATATGCTGCAGATGCGCAATAAGCTTTCGGATTTTTTATATTGGTCTTGATGCAAACAAGAAGCCCTATTTTATATATGTGAGCTTGTCAGTAGAACTCCTCCTGCATTTTTGGATTTAGTGTTTTAATTTTGTTATAGAGTTGTTGCATATATGCTGCAGATGGGCAATAAGCTTTCGGATTTTTGATATTGGTCTTGGTGCAAAAAAGAGGCCCCAAGATGTCTATTTTGACAACTGTGAGCTTTTCGTGGAACTCCTCCTTCATTTTTGGGTTTAGTGTTTTAATTTTGTGATAGAATTGTTGCATATAGTCTGCAGATGTGCAATAAAGTTTCAGAATTTTGATTCCGGTTCCGACTTTGGTAAATTTCATGAAAGTCTCAAAGAAATTTCATGAAAGTCTCAAAGACCACTTATTTCCTGGAATTCTACCTAGCAACCATAAATGTAGTAATTTGTTCAATTAGGACTAACATTTTCACCAATTGAATTTCAAAAATTTTTGATTCCAATTTTGGTAAATTTCCTGAAAGTCTCAAAGACCACTTATTTTTTGGAATTCTACATAGCAACCATACTGTTATGATTTGTTTCTATTGGGGCGAACATTTTCACCAATTGGTTTTCAAAAATGTTTGATTTCAATTTGTGTAAATTTCCTGAAAGTGTCAAAGACCACTTATTTTTTGGAATTCTACCTAGCAACCATACTGTTAGGATTTGTTTCTATTAGGGCAATCATTTTCACCAATTGGATCTACAAAATAATTGATTCCAAATTTGGTAAATTTCCTGAAAGTCTCAAAGCCCACTATTTTTTAGAACTCTACCTAGCAACAATAGTGTTAGGATTTGTTTCGATTAGGGCAATCATTTTCACCAATTGGATTTTCAAAATAATTGATTCCAAATTTGGTAAATTTCATGAAAGTCTCAAAGACCACTCATTGTGTCGCCTGCGTTCACGCAGTGGCGACATGTAGGGATCACTATCCGTCGTCTTGCGTCGTCGTCGTCGGCGTCGGCGTCACAAAAATTTCTGTGACAGTTTTCTCAGGAACTATGTATCCGAGCTTTCTGCAATTTGGCATGGAGTATCAGTATGGGGACCAATGCCGTTTAACAGAGTTTGGGATCTCTCGCATGCCAACTTCCTGTTTGACGGAACATTGAATATTTTTTGCGTCTTGAAAATTTCTGTCACAATTTTCTCAGGAACCACAGATCCTAGCCTTCTTCAATTCAGTATGGAGTATCAGTATGGGGACCTATATCGTGTAATAAAGTTTGGGATCTCATCCATGGCCTCTTCCTGTTTGACGGAACTTAGAATATTTTTGACGATTGGTGTCACAAAAAAATTCTGTCACATTTTACTCAGGAACCACAATTCTCAGCCTTCTGTAATTTAGCATGGAGTATCAGTATGGGGACCTATACCGTGTAATAGAGTTTTGAATCTCTGGCATGCCCACTTCTTGTTTGACTGAACTTAGAATATTTTTCGAGTTTTGAAAATTTCTGTCACTTTTTCTCAGACACCACATATCCCTGCCTTCTGCAATTTGGCATGGAGTATCAGTATTGGGACCTATAATGTGTAAGAGGGTCTGGGATCTCTTGCATGCCCACTTCCTGTTTGACGTAACTTACTTTTAGTGTTATTACGCAGGCGACACATGTCTTCCGTGGAAGACTTACTACTAAGTTTTTGGAAATTCTACCTAGCAACCGTATATCTTTGTATACTTTCTTAGTAAAAATAGTGACTGTCAATAATGTGTTTTTAAAAATGTTGAGGAAAATTACCCCAAGCGTCTATAACGACTGTTTCCTGTGTCAAACAGGTGAGTGCGGGGATGGCAATCTTTTCTGATGGCACCACTTCTAGTTTTCGTTTGTGTTTTCTGTTTTTAGGAGCCTTCTAGCTCCAATTCCCAAACTCCAACCCTGACTGCTTAATTACGGAGATAATAAAATATGTATATCTCTGTAAGTAGATGATTATTTTATTTGTATAAAATGGAAAATCCTTCAGAGATCTCACAACAAAGAGGAAACACAACAATGAAGTAAAAAAAAGAAAAGAATTGTTAACAGCAATGGTTCTGACTTTGTACGGACATTTTAAAAGAAATTGTGGATTACTACTATGAGATATGAATTTCTGATTAGAAATGCGAAAATTACTAAGAATATTCATTGTAATAGTAGTTAGCATAGAGATTATTTACTGCATTCAAAGAACATTGTGAAGAGCATTATGATGGTCAAAATTATATGCTTTTGTAATCTTTTTTTTTAATTTCGGTCTAATTTGATTCTTTCATAAGAACACATTGCTGTACTGAAGTGAAATAAATTGTCGAAATGGCCATATACAGAAATTAAATTTATAGTAAATTCGGTATTTAGTTATTTGATACTTTTATGTAAGCCTAATGACCCAGTCAGCTGGTTTCATCTTCCCTCTTAAGATTATGTTCAGTTTCATGTTCCTTCCAAAGACAGTGTTTATCGAGTGACTATTTAACTTCCTTTTTGTAGTTTTATATCAGTATTTACATAGGATAGTTATCTTCTGTCAGTGAAATTTGAAGGTTTTGGCAATAAAACTGTACAAAAAACAAGATTAACCTAGGACTGTTTAGTCAATACAGTTCTACTGATAAGTGACGATTAAATTTTAACGATTAAGATAAATTTCTAAATAGTTGATCGCATAGCATCCTGGACTACATCTTGTTTATTTCATAAATTGAAACATTTTATTGCTGAAGATGACACAAAGTGATCATTAATATCAGATACAGTGGGTCTCTTATCATATTCTCGGGACATACGTCCCTCGAATATGATAAAAGACCCACTTTATCTAATACTTAGAAAGCAAAAGTATTTCCTTTTTTGGTTCTATATAATTAAGTCTCCAAACGAAGTTTTTGGATACTTATTGTTTTTACTCAATTCTTGTTTTTCTTGAATGTTTCAAAGTAATTCAATTTGATTCCTATCTTAATAAATTAAATCAATATATTTTTTCGAAAAAACAAAACAAAAAATTCGCAATAAAGTCAAACTGAACGAAGGTCATAGACAAGTGTTACCCCTTACAGTCATCTATATTACAAAAAACCCTGGTGAAATACTGATTTATATACTAGATTTTTACTACATTTGTATATTCTTTTCTAATATATTATCTGTATTATTCACATTTTTAGATACCCCCAATACAGATCTATCCAGTGGTTATGATTCGCAGCAATGTTTTGGTAAGTCAATGAATAATACAGAAATAATATAAAAAAGCAAACAAGATACAGGTATTTCAGAATTTATAAACTTTCTGATACAGTTACAAGAGAAGCGTAAATCTCAAAATGCAACTAGAATCAATACCAATTGATTTATTAGTTCGAGTTTTACATTTTAGCTATATAAGGACAATAACAAGTAACAAAATATTTAAGTAATTATAAATCTACTTTCTGCATATGGCAATTTTGACAACTTATCTCTCATAAGCGCAGATAGAATTAAAACATTGGAAATTCAGAAATTGAAGGCTGATAGAGAACGAAAAATAAAAAAGATCTCAATAGAAAGGCAAACTCGGATAAGGATTGGGCTTTGCATGAGGAAGATACTTCCCAGTTTAAACAAATTTTTCTAATTAAGATATTGTAAAATTCCTCAAAATTTTGTTTTCGGGCAAGTACTGAAGTACTGGACTATTTGGGTGGTGAATATCCTCGTGGACTAACAGCCCACCAGCAGTAACAACGATCCAATGGTATTAAATAACAAAATACCGAAGTCACTGTAAATTTAATTGCTGCATATAACCATTTCGACAATCAGTCAAAACAAATATTAAAAAATGGTCAAACTTTTCTTACAACGAATTTAAAAAAGCCGCTTAAAATATGGAGAAGGGGCAATGTCGGGACGTTATGCAAACCAAAGAAGTTTGTCTTTTTTTTAATTATACAAATTGTGTCTTTGTAATTCATTGCTTCCAGGCTTTCCGTTTTATAACATCAAAACCACAAGTACTTTGATTGAAAACACAGCTGCTTTTACTTACATTAAAAACTGCAGTTTTTATCGTCTTACGGAGTAAGCATATCGTAGTGAATAAGTTATTACAGGAAATCTCAAAATCATCAGAATACTATTGGGAAACGTATTGTTTTTTACCCCCGCTTTAGCGGGTGGAATGTAGTAATCATGGTGTCCGTTCGTCCGTCCGTCCATTCGTCCGTCCTTCCATTCGTACGTCCGTCCGTTCGTTTTTCCGTCCGCCATAGGGTACATACTTTGTGGTGACAACTCCTCTAATACCACTTGGTGAAATTTAATGAAACTTTCACAGAATGTTCAGTGCATATTGCCATTGTGCACCAGCTATTCAAAAATTTGATTTAGTATTTTTTTTGTGTTTTTTTTTACTTCTGGAATCAAACGGGGGAGCTCAAAGTTTTTCCAGTTTATAAATGTCATCACGACTAGGTTTATTATCATGGAAATACTCATTTATATGGTTGCTTGGTTCCCAGAGAAACCCTAAAATATTTCTCTTCTAAAATAATATGAAATCGGTTATATACTTGATATTCTGAACATCATAATTGGTGACATTTGTATGGCATGTTCTGTCTTTTCCATGTGCTTTCTTCTGCTTTATTTGTTTTTTATTGTTTCATCTCCGCACTTTCGAATGAAAGTTCGGAGATACTGTCGCTTGCTTCGTTCGTCCGTCCGTCCGTCCGTTTGTCTGTCCGTCCGTCCGTCACAAATTCTTGCGACGCAAACTCTTACATTTTTGGATTTAGGATTTAAATTTTGTTATAAAACTGTTGCATATATGTTGCAGATGCACAATAAGCTTTGGGATGTTTTATATAGGTCTTGGTGCAACAAGAGGCCCCAAATTGTCAAATATTTGACAAAGACCGCAAAATGTGGATTGTGACACATATGGCATGCGACGCAAACTCCTCCTACATTTTTGGATTTATGGATTTAATTTTGTTGTAGAATTTTTGCGTATAGTCTGTACATGTGCAATTTGGAATTTCGATTCCGTATCCAACTTTGGTAAAATTCCTGAAAATGGCAAATACTGATATTTTGTGACATTTTGGAATTTAATCGTATATTTTGGGAAGTATTCGGAAAAAAATCAATACTCTTGAAACTTAGAATTGATAATGTAATTCCAATTTTGGTAAATATCATGAAAGTCTCAAAGACCACTATTTTTGGGGGAATTCTACCTAGCAACCATGTTTTAGCATCTGTTTTAATAAGGTCAATCATTTTCACCAATTCGATTTCCAAGAAATTGATTCAAATTTTGGTAAATTTCCAGAAAGTCTCAAAGACCATTTATTCTATTTATTTTTATTTATTTATTTTTTTTTATTTTATTTTATTTAAATCTACCTAGCAACCATAGGTTAGGATTTGGTTCCATTTTGGGCAATCATTTTCACCAACTGGATTTCAAAAATATTTGATTCCAATTTTGAAAAATTTCCCGAAAGTCTCAAAGACCACTTATTTTTTGGAATTCTACTAGCAACAATACTGCTTGGATTTGTTTCTATAAGAGCAATCATTTTCACCAATTGGATTTCCAAAATAATTGATTCTAAATTTGGTTAATTTCCTGAAAGGCTCAAAGACCACTTATTTTTTCGGAATTCTACCTAGGAACCATACTGTTAAAATTTGTTTCGATTAGGGCAATCATTTTCCCCAATTGGATTTAAATAACATAATACCGAAGTTGCTGTTAATTTGGATTGTGCATATGCGCATTCCGACAACTTATGTCTCTTCAGTGCAGATAAAATTTTAAAAAATTGAAATCCATATACCAAAATATGTGTAAAGACTGATAGAGAACAAATTACCAATAACATAATAGAAAAGCCAAAATCAGCTAAGGACAGAGGCAGTATAGTGGCACCGTTCACTTATGATTTGCAGATCCATGTGCGGATCCGTTGCCATAGGAACACGAAGTGTTGCCGATACCTGCGATTTATATGTCACCATTGATAAAATTTGTATATTTCAATAAACCTTTTTTCCCCTAATTAAAATAATCTTACCTTATTCCGTAAATTCCGTGTTGCTTTCCTCAATGATTTGTTACTGTAGTTCACATTCCGTGTATGAAATCTATTAATTGCTTTGAATACATTCACATTATCATCAAATAATTTTGGCTTTTTTTATTTTTTGTAATCTAAAATTGTATTCTGACCACCTGTTTATTGTGCCCAGATCTCATGATTTTATTATGTCAAGTTTTCTTACAATTTTGCTCGATGAGTGCCCTGTGGTAGTTTTAATGTTGTGATCGTCTTCTATCGTCTTTTTGTCGGGTAATGGATGACAGCGATTGTAAGAACACTTTGCCAGTTAAGTTTTTGTTTGTTGACGATCCCGCATCCATGGATCATTAGGTAAAAAGGCAACGTTGCTCGACAATAAGCAATGAATTCCGCTCAAACCGGTGCTAGGGGCTGTCTTGAACTTGCTATGAGGTATGAGTAAAACTCATTGTTGAAGGCCTCATGGTGACTTCAAGATGAAGAACAACAATAAAAGCGTTGTTCCATTGCTTGTTATTACAATGTATTTGTAGAGACTTTGTATCATTTGCATTTACTCCATATCCCTTCATTGTTAATTTTATCTGTCTTGTCCCACATAACCATGAATTTTTTTCCACTTCTGATTTTATATCTGAAAATAGTATGTCAAATTAATTTTCTATTTCATTTTTGTTATTTTTAATAAATTGTAATAAATTTTTCAATTTATTTTGATTTATCATTTTTTGTGAACATCATCATTGATAATCATACCCTAACCCAAACTCTTACTCTATCTATAATATAACCCTATTGATAATGTGTAGGGTGTCTTTTATCACGTGCGCGTTGATCAAAGAGAGATAACTCTTGCTGGTAATTTTCCCGCGGTTTTTTTTTAATTTGTTGATTTCATCAGAGCCTTAGGCGAGATAACGCGTGATTTATTAATTTTTGTTCGAATTTTTGTTCGTTGCTCGTTGCTCACGATTACGTTTTTGACTGTACTCGTGTGCTCATTTCACCATATTGCTGCTGCTGCTCCGCTATGGTGATGGGGATTCTACTGCTGCTGTTGCGCTATGGTGATTGGGATTCTACTGCTGCTGCTGTGTCACTGGGTGATGGTGAGATAAAATAAGAAAAAAAAGCAATTGTTTGACACAAACTCTATACATTTCACTTATTCATTTCATTAAACTGTGAAAGAGTCACTCTGCATTTTCCCAGGCTTTTGACTGGCTATAACTGTATAGTTATAGGCTGAATTACCCCTTTCCTCCCATCCCATATGTCATCTTTTACATAGAGTCATTGCTATCTTCAGTCGATGGTGGTCAAAATCACTCAATACCCCATCAAACAGATACTGTCTTTTTTCTACAGCATACTTCCAGGCTTCTCTATTATCGTAGTCCTCTTCTTCATTCAAACTCTGCACCGTTTTCTTGATTTTACTATGCACTGGGTCTTTCCGCATATCCTCCATCCAGAATAAACTATTAAGATACGCATCTTTCATCTGGGAACATTTTTTTTCTATCCAAGTTTTCGTGCCTTTTCCTCATCATGTCCCGCTTCTATATACTTTTTCACCTTTTCTTCGTATTTGGACCGATTTGCATTAGTGACTTTGTTTATTCCATGGTGATTCCCTGTCTGAGTCTTCTTCATCAGATCTTTCATCGGTGGTATACTCAGATTCTTCATTAACATGACTATCTTCGGACATGTAAGAGTCCGTTTCCATATCCTGCTGTTTGTCCATCTCTTGCTCTGTATTATGACGCGATTGCTTGTGACGCAGAAGATTGAACTGTCTACTGGAATGATAATTACAGCTATCAGAGTGATACATTCCAGAGGTCTTCACCCCTTGAGATGTGTTAAACGAATGAGGAAACTTTAATAAACGAGTTTTTTTCTAATTTTATCTCACCACCACCAAGTAGCAGCAGCAGCAGTAAAAGCCCCATCGCCCTAGCGCAGCAGCAGCAGCATCAATATGGTGAAATGAGCACACGAGCACAGTAAAACACGTAATCGTGAGCAACTCGTCAGTCGTGTGAACAAAAATTCGCACAAAAATTAATAAATCACGCGTTATCTCGCTTAAGGCTCTGATGAAATCAACAAATTAAAAAACCGCGGAAAAATTACCAGCAAGTGTTATCTTTCTTTGATGAACGCGCACGTGATAGAAGAGACCCTACACATTACCTATAGGGTTATATTATAGATAGAATTAGAGTTTGGGTTAGGGTAGGATTATCAATGATGTTGTTCATAAAAAATAATAAATAAAAAAAAAATGAAAAAATTAAAAATTTATTAAAAATAATAAAAATGAAATAGAAAATTAATTTGACATATTATTTACAGATATAAAATCAGGAAGTGGAAAAAAAAGTTCATGGTTATGTGGGACAAGACAGATAAAATGTGTTATTTAGGTTCATGGTTTTGTAAAGATGTTAAAAATAATCATCTTTCATGACTATGGGCTTAGAGTATGCATAATGTCAACAATCAGTGCAAATTTCAAGCTGGATTCAAAGCAATTGATAGATTTCATACTAAATTGTGAACTACAGTGACAAATGACTAAATACCGAAGTTACTGTGAATTTAAATTCTGCATATGCGCATTTCGACAACTTATGTCTCTTCAGTGCAGATAAAATCTTAACGTTTTGAAGACCATAAACCCAAAGATGTTTAAAAACTGAGAGAGAACATACAACCAATATGATCTAAATGTTAAGCCAAAATCAGCTAAGGACAGAGCTTTGCAAGATGGAGATATTCCTTAGTTTTCAACAAAATTTACAAAACTTTAGATATTGTAAGGTTCCAAATAGTATCGGTTTTCGGGTCAGCACTGAAGCACTGACTACTGGGCTGGAGAATACCCTCGGGGACTCATAGTCCACTAGCAGTGGTATCGACCCAGTAGTAACAAATGACTAAAAACCGAAGTTACTGTGAATTTAAATTCTGCATATGTGCATTTCGACAACTTATCTATCTTCAGTGCAGATAAAATCAAATCATTGAGGAAAGCAACATGGAATTTACGGAAATGGATTTCACAAATAAGCGAAGATTATTTTAATTAGGGGAAAATCAGGTTTATTGAAATATACAAATTTTGTCAATGGTGACATATAAATCGAGGACTGGAGCACGGAATCGGCAACACTTCGTTCGTAACACTTCGTGTTCCCATGGCAACGCTCCGCCGCATCGGCATGGGCTATGGCTGGGGGTTAGGGTAAGTGGTATTACGAAGAGATCGGCAACACTTCGTGTTCCTATGGCAACGGATCCGCACATGGATCCGCAAATCATAACTGAATGGTGGCCCTATACTACTGACAGAGCTATGCAAGAGGGAGATACTCCTAAGTTTTGAAAAAAAAATTGTTAAATTCTAAATGAAATCGGTTTTCTGGCCAGCACCGAAGTACTGGCTACTGGGTAGGTGAATACTCTTGGGGACTAACAGTCCACCAGCAGAGGCAACGGCCTAGTGGTAATAAATAACATAATACCGAAGGTACTGTTAATTTAGATTCTATAGGAAGCCAAAGTGGACAAAAATGGCTATTTTGTAATATTAGAAAATCATTTTTATTATTAGAAATTGTTTTTAATATTAAAAAATCTTTTTCTAATATTAGAAAATGATTTTTTAATATAAGAAATTGATTTTCTAATATTAAAAAAGAAAAAAATATTTTTTAATATTACTTATCTATTTTTTATATTAAAAAATTAATTTCTAATATTAGAAAATGATTTCTTAATATTCAAATATCAAAAAATGAATTTCTAATATTAAAAATGACTTTCTTATGTTAATAAATAATTTTGTAATATTAGAAATTCAATTTTTGATATTAGAAAATCAAAGATATTTTCTTATATTATATTTTCTAATATTAGAAAATCATTTTCTGATATTAGAAAATCATTTTCTAATATTAGAAAATCATTTTTTAATATTAGAAAATCTTTTTTTTAATATTAGAAATTCATTTTTAATATAAGAAAATGAAACCAGAATCCTCAAAGAGTTTTATTTAAAAAAATAAAATAAACTCTCCCTTTGTTGTTGACACAATTTAAATATGGCTGATGGTAAGGAACAGTGAAACCTTTTGCTTTTGCGAATAGACGGGGCAGCCTTAGCAAATAACTATGATGAGGTGAAAAATCTTGTTCAGCAAGCTAGATTAGAGCTGAATTCTTTTCTCGGAGACCTAGACGAAGAAACTGTTTTAAATATAGAGAGGTCTTTGTCAAGAATTGAAAGTGTAGTGAAAGAGAAAGACAACAGGTACAAATGTAAGCGTACTTTCTTTCCGGCGTGCAGAATTTCCGGATATAAACAACCTATTGTATTTCTACCTTGATGTTTATTCCGTCATGGTCAGTACTCAATTGTGATTGGTAAATTAGGTGTTCTACCCTAGTGCATTTTATCCAAAAGGAAGGAATACACCGCCGGAATGAATCCACTGTTACACCAATGGTCAAGCAGCAACAGATTCGTTCAAAGAGAATAGAAAAAAGACAGGTATACATCAACGTCATATTGTTAACAAATCAAGAGGAACAAAAGCTGTTCAATAGTAAATGGCTATTGAATATGGTAATAAATGAAGCTATAATAGGACATTTGCCGATTACCGACTATGTTTCCGTTCTTTAAAATTTTCCGTCAATCGGTCACTGAATTATTCAAGACCACGTGAAATCGGAACCATGTCTTTAAAATGAAATCTATTAATTAATATATAAAACAAAACATATAGACAAATAAAAGCTCATATTATCTTGCTAATGATCACAAAGATGAAGTCTTGAATCCGCAAAGGTCAAGACAAACATTTAAGGTAGGAAATCCCCAGGGTTTTTCCGGTCTACATTTGCTTCCCATTGCATCAAACTACTCAGCCATTTACTGGATATTTTAGTGAACTGGAAATGGCCGAGTAGCCACGATTACCCTTTGCATAAGCGTGTAAAACGCGAAGTCAAATCGGGGAAATCCGTTTCAAGTGGCAAACGGACTATCACAGGAGTCGGTAATTTTATCAATATATCAATACAAGTTCATTGTTTAACTATGAAGCCTCACACAATGAAGTCTCTCGAACATACTGAGTCACTACGTTCGTATTTTATAAATTAATTGTGTGGGGCTTCGTATGATAAAATTTCCGACTCGTTTGATTGTATTGGCGGCTATCTTAGATCTAATGTGAACTTCCTGGATATATTTTTCAAAGTGGGCCATCAAACGACCATTGTAATTAATGTGGCTCAAATAGGAAAAGTAGTTTCAGAGAAGATCTTTGAATGTGTTTTCCTAGAGGGTCCACTGTTAAACTAAGTTCCCTGCTGGTGGCTATCTAAAATACGATAAGGACTTGCCGGACACATTTTCAAAGGGGACCAATTAAGGACAGTTGTGACCAAGTATGGTTCCAATTGGCCAGGTAGTCTCAGAGGAGAAGATCTTAGCTTTGCCTCGGGTGATTTTTTCTGGCGAGACAAAATGTGAGTGTTAGGGGATTTTTGGAAACCATCTGTGAGTGAACCGTGCATTACCCACCTGAGGACTCGGGCAATGGAGAAAACGAGGACATCTCATTGATATCCTGTGATATCAGTTCGAACTTTGCCTCGGGTAGTTTTCTCTGGCGAGGCAAAGTCGAGACATCTTAAAAAGTGAAATTGTTGAGAAATTACTTCTATTTTCTAATATAAAAAAAAAATCATTTTTTCTGATATTAAAAAAAACATTTTCTAATAATAAAAAATCATTTTCTAATATTAAAAAATCATTTTCTAATATTAAAAATAGATTTTTTGATATAAGAAAAAGATTTTCTAATATTAAGAAATGATTTTTTAATATAAGAAATGTCACTATTTTCTAATATTAAAAAATCATTTTCTAATATTAGAAATTGATTTTTTAATATCAAAAAATGAATTTCTTATATTAGAAAATGATTTTTTAATATTAGAAAATGATTTTCTAACTGAATTTCTAATATTAGAAAAAAATGAATTTCTTATATTAGAAAATGAATTTCTAATATTAGAAAAAATGAATTTCTTATATTAGAAAATGAATTTCTAATGTTAAAAAATGGCTCTTTTTGTCCACTTCGGCTTGCCATAAGATTCTGCATAATTGATTCCAAATTTGGTGAATGTCCTGAAATTGTCAAAGACCACTTATATTTTGAAATTATACATTGAAACCATTGTTCAAAAACTTGCTAAGAATTAGAAGTAACATTTTCACCAATTTGATATCCAAAAATATTTTATTCCAAGTTTGGTAAAATTCCTGAAAGTTTCAAAGACTACTTATGTTCTGGAATTCTGCCTGACAACCATGTATTATGGAATTCCATTAGTAAAAATAGTGACTATCAATAATTTAATTTCAAAATGATAAGAAAAATTATACTCAGGGTCTATAACTGTTTAATGCGTCAAACAGGGAGTGCGTGAATCACTGTCGTTTCCGACAGTAATTACTCTTGTTGTTTTTATTTTGCATGTTTTTTTTACTATTTTCTTTTTTCCATTTCTTTTCCTTCATTTTTTTTTTTTTTTTTTTTTTTGTCTCAGTCCGATATATGCACTCGTGTCGCCGTATAAGATTTAATAAATATGTAGTAATTTAGACCTCTTTCGTCGGCATGATATATGTATCGATCAGTTTCTTTTTAATGGTGAATGAAAGGATATGGAATAAATGCACATGAGACAAAGTCTCTACAAATACATGGTAAAGAAACAACGCTTTTATTGTTGTTCTTCATCTTGAAGTCACCATGAGGCCTTCAACAATGAGCTTTGCTCATACCTCATAGTAAGTTCAAGACGGCCCCTAGCACCGGTTTGAGCGGAATTCTTTGCTAATTGTCGAGCAACGCTACATCCATGTCTTCATTGGTCATTGGTGCGGGATTGTCAACAAACATTAATCAAACTGGCAAAATTGTCTTACAATCACTGTCATCCTGTATTGAAAGTTAATTCTGGTGGTCAAGTTCGTAGGCATTGCTGGTTATACTAATATCTTCAAGCTCGTCATGCGGTAAAAAAACAATTATTATCACAAGTGCTTTACATTATGCATTATTGTTAAATTGATGAAAAGCAGCACTTAATATTGTACATTTTCATTAGCTCGAACTATGTAACTGTTAATTTAAGTGTAATTACATAGGCTGTTGAAAGAACATTTCTTCGCGTGACTGTTTTAAACGAAACCACCCACAACAATCGACATGGCATTCAAATTAATGATGATTTGGTACAATTTCGCGCATGATTTTTTTTTAAGAACGTTGAACCCGTTTGAAATTTCGTGAGCTTCTATTGAATGGCGCATTTTATAAATCTTGAAATCTTTTATAAAGATTTGAATTTATAGTAATCGAAAGTTTTTATCCTTAAACGCAAAACTGCCTTTTTTTCTTTTAGAAATTTCAACTCTAAACCATAGCATGACAAAATTAAAACTCCAAATTCAATGAACGAGGTCTTTTTCTTAATTTTTTTGTTGGTCAGAAAATAAATTTTTGGGAGTTATGATGTTCCCCACTTGATCAAATTGATCAAAAGCTGTTGTCTAATAATTCGACAATGACGATTTCTATTGCATAAATTCCATGTGTTGCGTTTTCATTGGAGCTTAGTATATTTTTGGGGAAAATGACATTTACCAATCAGCCATGTAACATTCTTTCACAACCTCATTTTTTCACTAGTACTGGGATAAACACTTCACCGTCTTACGACCTGTCAATAGCAATTGCTTTTTAGATGCTACTGCACACTACCGCAATGGAAAGGAGGATGACGCGCCATAAAACCGGTTTAGCCTAGCATTTCGTTTTAAATACCTGTACCTAGTCAGGTCCACACTTTTTTCCGATGGTTTCATACTGCTTTGTCTTCTTGCTTCATAGACTTTGGCCCTTGATAATTCTGTTATTTTTGTTAGTACTCCTATTTGTTGATAAAATTGTTGTTACATATTGTGGTACTGCCATGAGTTAAAAATAGAAAAAAGAAGGGAAATGGGGAATGTGTCAAAGAGACAACGACCCAAAGGGGAGTAATAACAACTCAAAGCCACCATTAAAGAATATTTAGGTTCTGTTATGAGAGCATATCAAACATCGAGATATTTTACACGAATTTCCGCCTTTTTGCGAGACGAAAGAATAAGACGAATAATCTCTTACATGAGTGTCACGTATACCAACCTTTGATTTCGATATAATATAGCTATTCCTCCGTAAAATTTTATTTTCAATGAGCCGGAACCTTTAATGGCGAAGCAAAGTTCACGCCTTTTAATAGATCATATTTCACATTGTGACGCCACGCCATGCTTGATGTTTTGTCATGGAGACTGCTTTTGGTTTATGAAAATAAACATTTCTAACTGGCCACTTACCGAGTTAAGACGAATGCACTCGAAATAAAATAACTATTTACAGAAGAATATTTTTTTTGCTATGCTTTTATTAACTTTCCCCTTAGAGCACTTATTTATGCTCCACTGATGTTTCTCCCAGAAACAATATTGGTCAAAATTAGCAAAGTCCGCAATTAATTTGTATCTCCGATGAAATTCACCATCCTTCCTGCTTTTCCCGATTGGTGTCGCTGCTGCACTATCGGGTAACTCGCGGGAAATGTTGTATTTCACGCATGTTCAAAAATTGTTTATTGTGCGTGTATTTTCCCGGCATCACGACGTCACAGAACAAAACCTGATAGTGCAGTGGTGACACCACACGGGACAAAATATGAAAGGTGAATTCCATTTTCCTTTTAGTCCTTTAGTCCTTTGTAAGTGATAAAAACGGGATAAATGTGTCAAAACAAGTTTATTTAACACGAAACAGAAATGGAAAACAAAAAATCCTTTATGCAAGGGCCAGTTCAGCCGAAAGTTCATGAAAATTTTCATTAAACATCATAAATGTTTACTATTAGGTAACAATTTTGCATCTATAAATCTGCATGATTTAGCGTAAATTTGACATCATTCACCAAGTCATATTTTAAATATCATTACAAACAATTATGCGGCTAAGAAGAAAATTCCCTGTAAGAACACTTCAAATGACCGGTTATCAATTTGACAAAACTAGTTCAACAAAAGAAGCAATCGACGGAAACAGGAAACTAAAAAACTAACTGCACCTACTACATTAAATTTATGGGTGCTTCTGTCGATCTTTTTTGCCTTTCACAAACTTTCCATTTTTAATGCTGATGCGAAATTAGTAGACAAAAACGGAGATAAATTCAGTAAAATGATGTTTTTGCACTACTTTGCAGTGCTGTGGTCTTTTGCATTTACACCATATAATATGGTCTCCTTTCGTAATGAAGGCGAAGATAATTGTTGATATAAAATGTGTTTTTGTGCATTTTCTTTAATTCAGAATTTCTACAATGCTTTGATTTTTTTATCCAGAGACATCCATAACAGGTCAAATGGCGTCTGGACCTTACATTTCAATGAATGCACCAAGTAAGTAATGATATCATTTAAAGAATTTACTCACATGTTCATGTTCATATTTAACTCGACTGATACTAAAATGTGAATATATAAAAGCGCAAGTTCATGTCCTCGATTTATTTGGTTTAATATTTAAGGTGACAACAAAAAGCTCTCATTATTTTGACATACTCCCAAAATTATATCTGACCTATACATCGACAATTGATAGAAATAACTAAATACCGAAGTTACATCTGAATTGTGATTCTGCATATGCGCATTTCGACAACTTATGTCTCTTCAGTGCAGATAAAATCTAAACGTTTGGAAGACCATAAAGTCAAAGATGTTTAAAAAATGACAGAGAAAATTACCAAATATGATGTTAATACAAATGAAAGAAAATCAAGAAATGTCTTTAATATGCATCGTGCTAAGATATGTCATTTCTACACATTCTAGCATTTTCCCTTTCAAAGGTATAATAGGGGTTTCCACAATAATTAATCAATAATTATACACATCAAGTAAATAAAAGACAAAAAGAAAATATCAGACAAGGACCAAAGATCAGGTAACGTGTAAGACATATCGTAAAAAAACAAACAAAACAAACAAAAAAGGAACACACACACAATGCCCGATGACACATTTGGCAATACAAGACACCTGAAATGTACTGTTTTATTACACGAACACCACATCATGGGGAATGGTAAGGAAATAACTCACAGTAACTTTGGTATTTTGTTATTTTCAAACTGTTAAGACCAGTAAAGCTTACCGACAAGCCTAATCAAAATTGTAGTCCATTTATAATGCAAATTAAATGCATTAACCAGACAACATGGATCAAAGCCAAATCCATCAAAACAATTAAAATTAAAAAAGGAACTGAACACAGCGAAAATCTTTTGAACGTGAAACGGTGTAAACTTTCTGAAACTAAGAAAAACGAGCATAATAATGATGTCAACTATACTGAATTCAATTGGTAGTTACTTGTGCTGCAAATTTAAAACATATTTAAATGAAGAAAAACAAGCTGAAGTTGCAGAAACTTTTATTTCAGTAGGTCGCACTTTCATCGACTTGGATCCCATCAAACATTAGGAAGACCCCGGGGGGCTACTTGCTATTACTTAGGTAGTATGAGTGTGCCGCAGGAATGGGTCATGTTTTTGCAATCAGTTTGTCTTAAACAGGGTATCTTTTTCACCCTTACTGTCTTGAACAGGACCATTATTTTCACATGGCCATCTGGAAGATGTAAAACAACAGTTAAAACTAGTATCCAGCTATATAAGATTTATTCCATGTCCGTAAAAGGCTCCACCGGATTTTTTTTTAAGCAGGGTGTTGATTGTGAAAGCTATTACAGTCTTAAACAAGGTATATATTTTGTCTGTTCTGTCTTAAACAGGATGTTTTTTCATATTTTCTGTCTTAAATAGGGCCCCTTTTTCTTGGGCCATCGGCAGAGTATTACCAAAATTATTGGCAAGTAGACACCCCCCCCCCGGGAGGAAGACATACGATAAAAATATAGGAAATAGCTTAAACAAGAGAGCTACAAATAGCTTTTTCCACAGAGCTTTGTACGACGGCAATAAAAACTTATGCTTATTCATTCTGTTTGTTAGTAATTATACCCCCCGCAAACAAAGTTTGGGGGGTATATAGGAATCACCCTGTCTGTCTGTCCGTCCGTATGTCCGTCTGTCCGTCTGTCCACACTTCTCGTAAGCGCAACTCCTCTTAAACCACTTGAAGGATTTTGATGAAACTTTACACAAAGGAAGGACACTATATGGAGATGTGCATGAAGGAATATAATTATTGTC
>MJUU01073641.1:9393-26324 GCA_002080025.1 Modiolus philippinarum | reverse complement strand
AAAGGATTTTGATGAAACTTTACACAAAGGAAGGACACTATATGGAGATGTGCATGAAGAAATATAATTATTGTTCAAAACCAGGAAGGGGAGAAAATTGAACTTCGACTTTTCGTTGATTCACCATGTATTGGTTACCTCGTAAGCGCAACTCCTCTTAAACCACTTGCGCAACTCCTCTTAAACCACTTGAAAGAATTTAATGAAACTTTACACAAAGTAAGAACACCATACGGAGATGTGCATGAAGGCATATAATTATTGTCAGAAACCAGGAAGGGGAGATAATTCAACTTTGAGTTTTCATTGATTCCCTACGTATGGGTTACCTCTTACGCACAACTCCTCTTAATCCACTTGAAGGATTTTGATGAAACTTTAGACAAAGGAAGAACACTATATGTAGATGTATAAAATGTCAAATAGGCTGAAAAGGGTGAATTTTATATTTGTCTGATTTAGACAGAGTGTTTTCCTTGGAACCCTTGTGAAAAGATTTTTTCTTGAAGATTATATCATTGTGTCCACACTTGTACTGTGTCTGCACCTGTATTGTGTCCACACCAACTTAATTTTGCACTTACCATATCGATTCAGGGTTCAATGAGCGGGGGGTATCTTTGGCTGCCATTCGGCGACAGCTCTTGTTAATATTTAACTCTCTGTTTAATATGTTCACACTACTTTTATAGAATCTAATGGTGGAATGACTGAGAATATGACCAGTGATTTAGAGTCCTATCCGTTTACAATGATAAAACCATCAAATTCTAATGAACATCCATCAATCACGACACCAAAGTGTAATGGGATAAATGGACCAAATAGTATTGATAGTGGTGTTTCTGTCTGACAACAGAATAAACTCCTATGCTATCCTTTAATATAAAACAACTATGCGCTTTATTATGTTTATCAAGGTGTTCTATGGTATCGCCGTAGTCCGTGTAACTTGACAGGTTTACAGAATCTTTTAAAAATTGTTTCATTTGACAACATTGTATGAATGCCTATTTCCTGGCAAGATTCATTTGTTGGTTCGTCTTTATAAAATTTGAACACTGCCTCTTCCATAGAGATAATGCTGATGCAGGCTCTAAAAATGGTTTCCTATGATATCGCGGTATTTCTAAATTTCATTTTACCAGGCACGAAGTTTTACCAATCGACTGTCCGGAATACATTTCTGGCATAAAATAGATCTCCGTCGTCATTGTCGGCAAAAAAAATCATGCTATCATAGCTTATTTTTTACACCAACTTTCTTCTTAATTTAAAGTATGTAAAGATAGCAAAAAAATCACTGCCAGTGCAAAGTGAACAGTAAAACAAACACACGACATCTCTCAAAAATAGCAGACGAATTGTCACAACTTTGGTTTATTTACTTGGTATTTAATGAAGTATGGCAACAATGGCTGCCATTTATAGGGAATAAATGAGACTGTTCGGTATTTACATGGAGTCTTGTCATTTTGACAAGAACAAATGAATTTTCCAAAAGTTTCCGATTCTATAAATAGAATGATGCAGCAATGACGTTGCAGTGCACGTGGAAGGGATAAAGTAATTACCGCGATATCGTAGAACCAGCTATATCATAGGAAGGGAGTATATGTATATCAGCACGGTTCCATGGTTATCAACGATTATATCTTTGAAAATCGAGGAAAAACATTCTTAGGTGATCTTTTTGTAAGGATTATGAAGCACCCTTTTTCATCAATGCTCGAATTTTGACTTCTTTGTAATCTGGCTTTGTTGAGTTTCAACATCTTTCATATGCGTTATTGCTGTTAATGTAGGTTAATGTATGCTCTCTATATTTTTATACGACCGCAAAAAAATTTTGAGGTCGTATATTGGTATGATACTGGCGGCGGTGTCGTCGTCGTCGTCGGCGGCGTCGGCGTCTGTAGACACTTCGTTTCCGTGCGATAACTTCAGTTCTAGTTGATCAATCCTTATGAAATTTAAACATAATGTTGCTTGTCAAAAAAAGGAATGTTGGGATTGGTTTTGGGTATTGTGGCCCCGCCCGTTTTTTAAAAAAAAGGGCCAAAAAGGGCCAAATTAGGTGTTTTCATATATTGGGCTGTAGAATATTTATTATTTATCTGATTTTGTGGGGTTTCCTTCAGTGTGATCCTAAGGAAATTTCTAATCGGAAGTATGTCAACAGATTTCATGTCACGTGTACCGTTAATGAGATAAATCGGTCCCAAAAGGGGGAAATTTCAAAAATCTGTTTTTTTTTTCATTTTTTGTCCGATTTTGATGCAGTTTTTTCATTAGATTCCTTATAAAAAATTAATATAGCGCTCAACTTTTATATTTTGGTGACTTGCTTCCTTTCCCAGCTATGAGGGGCCGAACGGGGCCAAAATTGCAAATTTGCTGATTACCTGAAATTTTTATTTTTCGTCGGATTTCGATGGGATATTTTTCTTTGAATTCCTCTTGATATAAGCTTTCGGTAGTATGTCAACGGATTTTGCGTAGCTCTTACCGTTTCCGAGCTACAAGGGGTCAAAGGGGCCAAAATTGAAAATTTTCGAAATATGTGAAATCTTTATTTTTCATCGGATTTCGATGGGATTTTTTCTTTGAATTCCTCTTGATATAAGCTTTCAGTAGTATTCAACAGATTTTGCGTAGTTCTTACCGTTTCAGAGCTACTAGGGGTCAAAGGGGCCAAAATTGCAAATTTTCGAAATATGTGAAATCTTTATTTTACATCGGATTTTGATGGGATTTTTTTCTTTGAATTCCTCTTGATACAGGCTTTCAGTAGTATGTCAATGGATATTGCGAAGCTCTTACCGTTTTCGAGCTACAAGGGGTCAAAGGGGCCTAAATTGCAAATTTTCGAAATATGTGAAATCTTTATTTTTCATTGGATTTCAATAGGATTTTTTTTCTTTGGATTTCTCTTGATGTAAGCTGTCAGTAGTATGGCAGCGGATTTTGCATAGCTCTTACGTTTTCGAGCTAGAAGGGGTCAAAGGGGCCAAAATTGTAATTTTTCGAAATAATTGAAATCCTTATTATTCATCGGATTTCGATCAGATTTTTTTCGTTGGATTTTCTTGATATAAGCTTTCAGTAGTAAGTCAACAAATTTGGCATAGCTTTTCCGGTTTCTGAGCTAAAGGGGCCAAAGGGGCCAAAATTGCAACTGATTCAAGCTCCATATTGTGTCCATTTAATTACTGTATCAAGCTCTTTACTGTGTCCTCATTCATTTAGAATTACACTTGTTCAAATTTTAGTATTCGACATGCTGTGGTCGTATCATGCTGCGCTCGGCGTAGCCCTTTATTCAGTTATGGTGTATTTGTGCGTGAGAGAATTGCTCATATGGATATACTATACATACTTTCAAATTTTGGCATTTATTTTTGTAATTTCGAAATGTCTTTCTGACCACCTGTTAAAAGTGCCCACATCTCACTATTTTATAACGCCAAGTTTTCTAACATTCGACTTGATGAGTGCCCTGTGTTTGTTTATATGTTGTAATCGTCCACTAGCTTAAGACATTAGTGCTTTTGTCGGGCAAAGGATGACAGTGATTGTAAGAGCACTTTGCCAGTTTAATCAATGTTTTTTGACAATCCCGCATCCATGAGCAATGAAGACATGGATGTAGCGTTGCTCGACAATTAGCAATGAATTCCGCCCAAACCGGTGCTAGGGGCCGTCTTGAACTCACTATAAGGTATGAGCAAAACTCATTGTTGAAGGCCTCATGGTGACTTCAAGATGAAGAACAACAATAAAAGCGTACGTTGTTCCTTTGCTTGTTTTTACCACGTATTTGTAGAGACTTTGTCTCACGTGAATTTATTCCATATCCTTTCATTCACCATTTATATATCATTTGCATTGATTAAATCGTTTATACGGGGTACTTGAAATTAATATAATCTGTATGTCAGCCATGATGGTCCAGTCGGAATGACGATCAGCAAGAACGAGGTATTACATGCATCAACATAACAATGTTATTTTAGTTATTTGTGCTCATATTTAGAAAAGGTGCTCATTTAGTTCAGGTATCTAATTCTTACTCCGATATGTAACTAAAACTGTTACGAATACATAGACTATCATACAATTGAAAATGTATATTTTGTATAAAGTCTCAAATTAAAATATCGTTTTCACAATATTTAAATCATCTATGCATGGAACACCATATTCAATGTACATATTTTTAAAATATCAAATTATTAGCTCACCTGGCCAAAGGCCATGTGAGCTTTTGCCATCACTCGGCGTCCGTCGTCCGTCCGTCCGTCGTCCATCCGACCGTCCATTAACTTTTATTCAAAGATCTTCTACTCTGAAACTGCTGGGCCAATACTAATCAAACTTGGCCTGAATCATCACCAGGGTATTCTCTTTCAAGTTTGTGATTTTTATGCCCGTAGACTAAACAATAATACTGTTACTAAAAATACAACATAGGGGTAAATTGCCGTTTTTTGCAAAATTTTCAAAAACCGTTACAGATATCATAAATCTGACAAGATAAAAATGATCAGCATGATGAGATCTACCCGCCCTGCAATTGTGAAGAATATCTGATAACCCATCTTGGAGTTATTGCCCCTTTTCCGTAAAATTTTCGGGGTTTTTTTTTTGTTACTTTTAGTCTTATATATTGAAAATGGTAGAAGATAGAAGTAAAGTTTAAGTCACAAAAATGGTCAGCATAGTAAGATCCACATTTCCTGCAATTTTGAAGAAAATCTGACGATCCACATTGGAGTTATGACCCCTTTTTCTTTGAATTTTCACGATTTTTGAACATTTTTACTTTTATTTGAAAAACTGTTCGAGATGGAGGTTAAATGTAAATTACAAAAGTGTTGAGCTTTTCCAGGACTACAATTTCTACATATGTCCAGCAGATTAGCATCTCATCCAAGATGGCCGCCACTAGTGAACATAGTTTAACATAGGAACCTATGGGAAATGGATTCAAAGATCTTCTCCTCTGACACCACTGAACCAATGTGGACTAAATTTTGTCAGAATAGTCCTCAGTTGGTCCCCTTTAAAGTTTGTGATTTTTATGGTTGTACCTGATCCAAGATGTCCGCCAGCGGGGAACATAGTTTAACATAGGACCCTATGGGAAATACATTCAAAGATCTTTTCTCCTGAAACCACTATAAGCCAATAGGAACCAAACTTGGATACAATTGTCCTTGGCTGGTCCCCTTTAAAGTTTGTGATTTTTATGTTCGTACCTCATCCAAGACGGTCGTCAGCACAGGACATAGTTTAACATACATATGTAGGACCCTATTGGAAATGTATTCAAAGATCTTCTTCTCTGAAACTACTGAGCCAGTTTGAACCAAACTTGATCACAATAGTCTTCAGGTGGTCCCCTTGAAAGTTTGTGATTTTTATGTTCATACCTCATTGAAGGTGGCTGCCAGCAGAGAACATAGTTTAACATAGGGACCCTATGGGAAATGCATCCAAAGATTTTCTCCTCTGAAACTACCGAGCCAAATTCAACCAAACTTGGTCACAATAGTCCTTGGCTTTTCCCCTTCAAAGTTTGTGATTTTGACGTTCGTACCTCATCCAAGATGGCCGCCAGCGAGGAACATAGTTTAATATAGGGACCCTATTGGAAATGCATTCAAATGTCTTCTCCTCTGAACCTACTGAGCCAACTGGAACCAAGTTTGGTTATGAATGGGTGGTCTCTTCGTGACAATGAATAAAACCAGTCACCAGGTGAGCGATACAGACTCATATGAGCCTCTAGTTAATAATCCTTACATCTATATTGATATATCAAATTTAGAGTTTCAGATACAAATGGATTTGCGACAAAAATGTATTTTTTTATCTGGATTATAACTTAAGTATGCTTTGGACAATGTTATTATCCATGAAATATTATCCATAATATAGGTCAAAGTTGATTAAGTAATAAAGTAATTGCCCTTTAGTTACACAATTCTGCAAATGGTTTATGGTTTTATGATTTCCAGATAATAACTTGTGTTTTATTTGAAGGAAAGTTGTAATGTATGTAAACATGTAAAGTCACAGTCTGTAAGAAACGCTCATTGATATAAGTCAAGCAACAACATGGACATGCTCACACGAACTTCGTGAGACAGAGTGTCGTCTGCTTTGCATGGTGAATAAAAGGATATGGAGTAAATGCACATGAGACAAAGTCTCTACAAATACATGGTAAAAAACAAGCAAAGGAACAACGCTTTTATTGTTGTTCTTCATCTTGAAGTCACCATGTCTGAAGCAAAAAATCCAAATCTGAAAAAAGTAGGTGCTACATATAGTCTTGTGTAATCAAGTTCTGGTTTGAAAAATCACATATTTTCATATGAATTTCAACCTTCGGTACAATTTATGTACCCGGAAATTTATATCGTATCAATTGAGACATGTTTACACCGAAAGTACATTATGTTGCCTATCGGGGTGGAAAATTCGCCATAAAAAATTTAGAATTACCAAGTTAATCATCAATTCTAGTTTCAGGACATCCTTTACAAAACACATCTAAAGATAATTGCTAGAATAAATCTAAATTATATTTTGTTACTATTTGCTTCATTTATTGCGTCCATTGTTTATGAAAGTATCTAATGACGTTGTAGTTGTCATAATGGAATAATAATTCACAGTAACCTCGGTAACTAATTGCCATAAGCAATGAATGGGTATGGGGATAGTGGGTTAAATACACGCAAGATAAAATCTGAACAAATACATGGTAAATCCAAGGAATGAAACAACGCTTTTATTGTTCTTCATCTTGAAGTCTGATGTATTTATATAAGGCAAAATAATTTCTTTTCCATACACAAAACAGTCATTCATCCCGCTTATTCATTAAACTTAATTTGTGTTCATATATTCAGTGGCTAGTTACCCTTCTTGAACATCTGAGCTTCTGTCTTTTTTAAATATTGATCTGTCGTTGCTAAATGGGGCTATCGTTTGCTTTAATATTTCGTCAGTAGAACATGTATTGCAATATTCTTTGATTTTTACCTTAGTTATCGGTAATCTACAATTATCTGTGATATTATATCATTTAATATTTCATCATTTCACTTTTGTTTGATAAATTAAATTAGGCTAGATAATAGTGAAAATATAACCGGTTTGATTTGGACATTTACAGTTCAAGTTAAATTACATATTTTCAATTTAAATTGAAAACATGTAATTTACCGCAATTGAAGGGAAGGCTTGGCTAGTCATAAAACCACTTCAACCCACTATTTCTTTTGAAATGCCTGTACCAAGTCAGGACCATTGCGCTTATGACCTTGATATAATTTTTGTCAAGAATACCGCTTAAGTGCACGCTAGGGGCCTTCTTGATCTCGCTTGAGAGAGTGAATATTGTTCACCTCTAGTTGAAGACCCTCAGGCGACATCAAGATATAGACAGGAATAAAAGCCCTGTCCTTGATAAACAGGAGTTTTCAATGTATCGTTTGCGTTTTTGTCACATGTACATTCACTCCATATCCTTTCATTTTTTCTAAAGATCTGCTTGCCATCTAAAAAACGAGATCATTATCACGCTTAAACAGCATTTTAACTCTTAACTTCTCTACGCGTAATACTAACATTCCTCATGAACAACTGAAATCACGGCTGAAATATTTAATTCATAGATGTTTCTCCCGTAAGAACGGCGAACGAAGATATAGTACATTGTTGTAGCCAGAGAACAAGCATACTTTGTGTAATACGACTCAGAATCACAGAAAAACTAAACAGAGGAAGAAGTGATTAAAATGTTAGAGTTTCTGACCGACAATATATTTGTCAAGTTTGGAGGACTTGTTTTTTAACAGACTATCGGAATTCCAATGTGCAATAACTGTGCACCTCTTTCAGCCGACCTGTTTCTCCACTCATATGAGGCTGAATTCATCGAAGTGCTTCGTCATTTGTTTATTTTTGTATATGTGTGTGACTTCATTTTGTCTTTTCTGTGCAGTACTGTTATGTCTTTGTTTCTTTGCTTTTTCTGATGTTGCCGTCTTCCTTGGATTGTTCGTTTTGAGACCGACGGTTCAGTTCTCACTTTATAAAAGAAAAAATATGAAAATAAGAAACAAGGCCGACAATTAATCAAATGCAAAACATGTCAGTCGCAAGTTTGGAGATCGTTACAGTAATTACTTGTAAACCAACACGTTACTTATTCATGGCTACAACCCTTTGCTGTCTAGATATAATTCTCGCATTAAAGAGTTAGGAAAGGCTTTCTTATAAACGCATCTGTTCTCACTTCTTACCAGGTTAATGTAGGCATGTTATTTCTCTTTATATCCCGTAGATGTATGTTACAACAATTATGAGAACTGAATATCGGTATGTTGATATGGTTTCCTTTTCAGTGCTTTAAGTCCCCTGTGTTTAAATCTAGCAACTTTTATTATTACCATACTTTTGAATGAAAGATTGGGGATACTGTCGATGGCCTCATCCGTCCGTTACATTTTCTTGCAACACGAACTCCTTCTACAGTTTTGAATACTGAAAGGCTTTAATTTTGGTTATAAAATTGTTGCATATATAAGCTTGCGTATTTTTATACTGGTCTTTGTTCAAACTATAGGCCTCCAGGATGTCTATGTTGCATGCAACGTGAACTCCACCTATAAATATTTTTTGATGTAGGATATTAATTTTTGTATTGAATTGTAACCCGAATAATCAAGTATTTATATTCAACTCACTACGACCGTTCCATAAACTCCTGAACGCACGCGTCAATCGGAAGTGCGCCTTACCGCAGTGCATTGTGGGTGTTAAAACCGACTGTTGTTGATTTTAGTTTAATTGTGTTTGATTGACCATAAAGTGACCTCATAGGAGGGAGTACAGTGTTGTTTGATGTTCTTTTCACACTTGTGTATCTACAAGTGTATCTAATTAGACTGGCATGTGAACCTTTAAGACCCCCCCCCAAAAAAAAAAAAAATCAAAAAACAAAAAACAAAAAACAAAAACAAAAAACCCCTTTAATTAAAACATACCATTGTGATAATTTACATTACAAAAAAATTCATGTGATGTTAAGACTGTTTCAATTAAAACACGATCAAATATAATTTATAAAAATAATAAACAAATGTAATAAATACATACAAACAAAACTGGGACGAATATATATTATTATTCCCGGAACAAAATAAATGTTCATTTGATATTTGAAAAATATAATCGAATTTCGTGAAAACTAGAATTGAGAATCTATCAGGACAACGTATTATCATTAGATCTATTATATTTACGTATGTGAGTTGCTCAGTCATCTTTTACAAAAATACTTGAAGTATTTAGCACCTATTTAGCACCTTAAATTTACCGATTTGAAAAAGAAAAATTGACATCGAATTTAAATTAATATTTTAAATCCATATTCTTAAGGTAGTACGGGAGTTTAAAATTGCGCATCATTCTTGCGCATGNAGTGAAGTCAAAGCGAGGCACTCAGGACGAGGCCAAAGGTCAAAGGTCAACACTATAACAAAAAGGTTCAGTCACTGAAGACAATGGTTAAGGTGTAGTAAAAAATAGATTAGGGTTAGGGTAAAAGCAAGGCCAAAGCTGGGATAAAGACGGGACCAGTAGGCAAAATCAATGACAACACCAAGGGGACCAGGCCAAAGGTCAATGATACACTTAGCACCTCGTCAATAACGATTGCAGCGCCCTCTATATTAGCACAAAAAGTCCCTCCTGAACTAATTTGCATATTTTAAAGAAAATTGAGGGAAAATGAAAATATTTTACAAAGAATGCACTATGGGGCTCCTCGCCAAAAGTGTTCTAGGGTAACGTCCTATACTACTCGCATGTGACTAAAAAATGGAATTCGCCATGCAAATGTTAGCGAAATGATTTTCAAAACCTTCAAATAGTAAAATTTTATCAAATATGCCATTTTACTTGGTAGCCATGCAGGATATGTATTGAAATGATAGGAAAAAATAATTTTTTTGCAATTTATTCAAAAATTAGTTCGGTGAACCCCAATTTTTTTTCATGGAAATCGAAGGACAGTATATAAGCTACTAATTTAACAAATGTAAATAAATTCTATCTGATGTAACTAAAATAATTCAATATTTTGTAAAAATTCGCTGATTTTCCCTATCATTTCAACTAAAATACATGATTTTCACATGACAGATTTCATTCTTATATGGCCGGTCATCTATTTTTTTGTATGCTCTTATAACAAAGTGTAAGTTATGAAAATATCAGAAAATTCTATCTGAGAAATTTTTAGACCCCCGTACCACCTTAAATACGAAGTTTATGTTACAGTTTTTGGAATCACATCGATAAATAGAATATATCCAAATACAAATTCGTTATATTCCAAATACACATTAAAAATTCACGTTACTTACTAGCTGTTCCAAGGTCAAAAATCGTACATCATTTGAACATTGACATATCATTGATTTTTAATCGACAACCTTTTTACTTTAAAATGCATAACAACCCAAAGTAACATTTATCCCGAAAATACTGAAAGTCGCGATTCGAAGTACAAATATTGTTCACACTTGGTTTGTTTACAGTCAGAAGTTCTAACTGCGCATGCACATTTTTATCTTGTCGATAATTGGCTCTATTCTCTGTAGAGCAATCAACTTGAAGAATTCAAGCCTTCGTAGAAGGAGACAATCGGATACGGAGAGGGATTGAATAATTTGAGTTAATTGAATTGTTGAATATATAATGTAGATGCACATTAAGCTTTCAGATTTTTAATATTGATTTTTGTTCAAACGAAAGGCCCAAACATGTAGATTTAGAGGCATGTGGCATGCAACGCTACTTCCTCCTACAGTTTTTGTTTTATTGATTTTAGTTTGTTGTAATTCTTGAATATAGTTTCTAGATGCACAATAAGATTTTGAAATTTTGACCCCGTTCCAAATTTGTTAAATTTCCTGAAAGTGTCCAAGACTGACAATTTTTAAAATTGTAGAATACAATGATATATCTCAACAATTCTTTTCAGTCCAACATGAAATACTGAATAACAAGGAGTCCAAAATATGAATCCTATATAAGGAAATTCTCAAAGACCACTTCTTTTTGGAATTATACCCTGCAGTCATATTTCAAGAATTATCCTCAATTATAATTTTCACTGATTGTATTTAAAAAAATACTTGAATCTGTATTTGTCAAATTTCCTGACATTCTCAAAGACAATTTATTTTTGGTAATACTATCAAGCAATCATTCTATTGAAATGTGTTTCGAATAGAATAATAAGATTACAGAAATATTAAATTTAAATATTTTTTTTTTTTTTTTTTTTTTTTTTTTTTTTAANAAGTTCTGAAAGATCTCTAAGTGGTTTGAATTCTCCCTAGCATGTATACATCGGCAAACGAGTACCAAAGTCAACAGGTAAAAGGGGGGGGGATTATAAAATAAAAAAATCACGGAAAACATGGTTATTCATATAATTAGCATAAACTGTGACAACCTTACATGGGAAAACAAATAAATAAAATTATGGACAACGATCTAACGGTGTTAATCTCTACAAATCTCGAAGCATCATCAGTTCTCAAGGAGGGTAAACATGAACTGCCTGGCGCATGTAGCACATCACACTGTTAATAACTAGAAGCTCACATGAGCCTGTATCGCTCACCTGGTGACTGGGTTTATTCATTGTCACGAAAAGACCACCCATTCATACTATAAATCAGTTCACCAGATGTTTCATTATCAATCTTGGATGAGTTACAAACATAAAAATTACAAACTTGAAAGGGAACACCAAAAGACAATCTTAACCAAACTTGGTTCCAATTGGCTCAGTTGGTTCAGAGGAGAAGACATGTGAATGCATTTCCCATAGGGTCCCTATATTATACTATGTTCCACGCTGGCGGCCATCTTGGATGAGGTACAACCACAAACATCACAAACTTTAAAGGGGACCACCTGAGGACTATTGTGACAAAATTTGGTCTACATTGGCTCACTGGTTTCAGAGGAGAAGATCTTTGAATGCATTTCCCACAGGGTCCTATGTTAAACTATGTCCTCTTGTGGCGGCCATCTTGGATGAGATGCTAATCTGCTGGACATATGTAGAAATTGTAGTCCTGGAAAAGCTAAACACTTTTGTAATTCACATTTAACCTCCATCACAATCAGTTTTTGAAATAAAAGTAAAAATGTTATAAAATCATGAAAATTCAAAGAAAAGGGACCATAACTCCTATGTGGGTTGTCAGATTTTCTTCAAACTTGCAGGAAATGTAGATCTTACTATGCTGACCATTTTTGTGACTTAAACTTTACTTCTATCTTCTACCATTTTCAATATATAAGACTAAAAGTAACAAAAAAACGAAAAAGGGGCAACAACTCCAAGATGAGTTATCGGATATTCTTCAAAACTGCAGGGCGGGTAGATCTCATCATGCTGATCATTTTTACCTCAGTCAGATTTTTGATATCTGTAACGGTTTTGAGTAATTTGCAAAAAACAGCAATTTACCCCTATGTTCTATTTTTAGTAACAGCTGCCATGTTGTTTGGTCTACGGACATAAAAATCACAAACTTGAAAGAGCATACCCTGGTGATGATTCAGGCTAAGTTTGGTTAGTATTGGCCCAGCAGTTTCAGAGGAGAAGATCTTTGAATAAAAGTTAACGGACGGACGACGGACGCCCAGTGATGGCAAAAGCTCACATGGCCTTTGGCCAGGTGAGCTAAAAATAAAGGTTTTGTCATAGTCCAAAAATACAATTTTGTAATAGTCGGTGTCGGTAATAAACTCTTTCTCTACTCACAGGTGTGAAATAGAAACATAATAACAATCTGAAAATTCATGGTGACAACCGTAAAACTTATGTAGTGACAATTACAACTGTAATTTAACATTAACTTTGATGTATAAGTTTTTGAGAAAGTAATTTCGCTCTGTTGACTAAATCACTGTCAAGACTACATGCACGACAGATTCGAATAAATTGTGATATGTAGACGCTATATGCCGATAATGAGGGAAAACGGGAAGTTAACTTTTGAAAATTGAAATCATCACTTTTGTTGTTAAGTTTGTTTTTAAACGTCTAGAGTTATCGAAAAGATTTATAAAGTCAATATACAATGCTGATGATGGTGTATCAGTCGTCTCATTAATTTCGAGTTTATTTTGGTATATAAGATGTAGGTTATCTCTAAATTTAAGATTGTTCAATCTTTTAAAAGAAACTGAAATTAAAGGATAGCTAGCTTATTGTCCCTTTTAAGTAGCCCTTGTATGAACCTGGCTTCATACGAATAAAGCAACAAATCGGGTTCAAGTGGCTAACAATTAGTCCCCATAGGTATCCCTATTGTTTGCTGGAATACGTGTCCTAAACATTCTACAAATACGTTATTGATAAAAAAAATGTCAGCATCTTCCTCTTTATTTTTTTTTGTTGGAATCAGTGAGATGTTTAACAAAATATTTACTCTCTTCACCTAGTACTAAATATTAATACATGTATCTTTTTTCAGCCTTTTTAGTACACGAAGACCGATGTATTAATTCCGGAGTACTGACTTTAGATTATTAAACAAGAATAATAATTTCAAAATGTAAAACGAAAACACGAGGGGACTTTATAAACATAAGTGGATGATATAAATCGGATAATGGATTTTATGAAATAAAAACGATACGCTAGGCTATGGAATAGCCTTGGATAGAAAATTGTGTGTTTGATTGACAAGGGTGTGCTGGCTCATGATGTATTTGTATACTCAAATCAATACTTGAAGTAAGCTCTTTGTAATTTCTTCTATTGGTCTGCACATGTGATAAAACAGTCACTGATTCGATCAAACCTCTAATTTTTTGCCAACAGCAACTCAAAGTAGTTTCGTGCTTTTAGTTTAAACATATTTTTATTTAAATTCATGACACATATACAAGCATACATCATACATAATAAGCATAACAGCAAATTAGGATTCAGAAACAAGCTGGAATCAGCTTATATAAATCTGTCTCCTTAATTAAAGACGACTTTGATAAATAATCATAAATGTAATAAGCATGAAAGTGATGTTGACATATAATGGTATAACATAAGAAGGAAAAAGATTACAAAGAAAAAAAATACATGACACTGTATGGATGAAATGAGTCAAAAATTAAGTAAAAGCAATTTAGCTATTTCAAGTGATAAACCTCTTGCTTTTTATAATGTGCTTTTGTTTTTTTTTTGGTTTTTTTTGTTTGTTTGTTTGTTTTTTGCATTCTCCTAGGATAGCTCTTTATTCTTCCGCAAAATAAACGCAGTTCTATCTCTTTCCACCTTTCGTTCTCCATTGCCTAAGTACCCGGGCCTAAGTATCTCCACAAACTACAATCACGCTTTGTTTAACACAATTGAAAAGTCTTTAATAGTATTTATATATTATTATTGCACAACACCTCATCTTCATTAATTAACTTCTGGTTTTAAATTTATACATTACTGTTCTTATTCTTTTGATCATATCTAAATTTATAAAATTGCAATACCAATCCCATCATCCTCTACAAACCTGCTCCCAGTACCACCTATAGTAAATGTTTATAATACTTTTCAACTTCCACAAGGAAACAGAAAAATTTAACCCCGCCCGTTTTATCAGGACGATACTGGACGCCATTTTGATTTTCGAGAGAATGAAATTCCTATTGGTCAATAGTTTTCTGCGCATGCGTTCTCCTCACTGCGCAAGCGTATTCCTCAATTCCCCCCAAGAACTATCTATATAGCTAGGCTATTCCATAGCCTAGCTAATAATACTTACTTGTCTTACTTGTCTTACTTGTCCTATTTCTATCACTTATAAAGATAGTGAGAACCGAACCGTCAGTCAAAGGAACGAACAATCCATGGACAAAGGAAATATCGGAAACACTAAGAAACGAGGACACCACTTGAGTACGGGACAAAAAAGAAAAAGGAAGACACACATACAGATGTCAACTCCGCTAGTAAGGTCAAAACCGATAGAGGAAAAAGAAACTTTAGTTGTAGAGGGAAAGATCTGATGTCAACTGGGAAACAGATATCCCATAACGATCCACAAGATCGTGATGTTGGCCGTAAAACTTCTGTAGTGATGATTTTAAGTTTTTTGTAACGTACCCTTGCTTAAGTAGTCTATTTGTAGGCAATTGGGCTCTATCAAGGAAGTCACGGTAACGACCACAAGTCCATGAGCAGCGAATGAGTTGTGAGATGTAAACTCCATATGCTGGTGCTTTTGGAACATTGCTACAAAGAAAAGGGAAGTTGATTATTGGAAAAGTGATGTCATTGCGTTTGTCATACAACTTATTTGTTATATACCTCTGTTGTCAATTTCAAGATGAAGGCCGATGTGGAAGTATCTGTAGTATCCTTAATTTCAAGCTTTTGGATAAATAAGATGAAGAAAATCACCAAAGCGAGGGTTGCTGGGTGATAAAATATCATCTATATAACGGAAGGACTGGGCCAGTTTTTTTTCTTTATTTTGAAGAAGCCCGTCAATGAATTCAGCCTTATAAGAGTGGAGAAACAGATCGGCTATAAGAGGTGCACAGATTGTGTCTATTGGAATTCCGATGGTCTTTTGAAAAACAAGTCGTCCAAACTGGACAAATATATTGTCGATCAAAAAATCTAACATTTTTATCACTTCTTCCTCTGTGTATTTTTTCTGTGATTCTGAGTCGCATTTCACAAAGTATGCTTGTTCTCTGCCTATGACAATGTACTTATATCTTCGTTCGCCGTTTTTACGCGAGAAACATCTATGAATTATATCTCAGTTAATCATGAGGAATGGTAGTAAAAAGTGTGGGGAAGTCAAACGTTTTGATGCCGATACAATGCGATTATGATCTTGATTTCAGGATGTCAAGCAGATCTTTAGAGTTTTTTAATATCCAAATTTCATTTACACCACTTCTTGAAAAGCTAGTATCACAGTATTTTTGAAGGCCCTCTTTTACGGCTAATGATGTAAATTTGTAATAATACATTGGGTAAAAATTCCTAATAGAAATACAAACAAGAACATATTATTTAGTTTGAAGTGCAAATGTCTAAACAAAAGTGAAATGATAAAATATTTAATAATAGAGTGGTCAATCTTTTCTAGTCGTGGCTCAAAAGTCTGATGAACAAAACTGAAGGTAACTATAATAGAGAAAAACAAAGCGATGTAAAGAAACAGCTTTTCCAGGAGGATCCAAAATGGTGCCCTTTTTCATATAAACGCCTAGAAGGGCTGAAAATTACAATCACATGCCACAATTTTAAAGGCAACTGCACAAGAAAAACAATAAAAAGACAAAGCCAAACATAGACAACGATAGGAACTCGGTATAGCCGGACTTGGGACCGGCACTAGCAACTAGTTAAAGATTCCAGTCATGACATTTTAGTTGTTCACTATGATTTTATTGAGCTTTATAGATGAGGATCTTGAAGAGGTAGTGAAAAAGTCCATTTTTGGGAGCGTGATTCGTAGTTTCACAGAATTAATGACGCAAAATTCGAAAACCACTCAAGTGCGATATGCGGCTTCATATCTTATATTTAGCCCTCACGGAATAGCTGTTTCTTTACAATGCTGATGTATTTCTATAGGACCTATTAATTTTCGATTACTTCATTTTTAGCCACCAGACTTTTGAGTCACGACGGATGACACATAGGTATCAAAGACCACCGACTTTTCCAGAAGCACTAATCCTTCTTATTTCATGTTTTTTTTGTTTTTGTTTTTTTCATTTTGGTTTTTTTTTTGTTTTTGTTTTTTGTTTTTGTTTTTGTTTTGGTGGTTTTGGGTTTTTTTTTCCTTTTTTTTCTTCTT
>MJUU01073640.1:16667-28291 GCA_002080025.1 Modiolus philippinarum | reverse complement strand
GGGGGCTATGTTTTTTGAGCTGATTTAATGTAAAAATGTTTGGCTGTCAAAATGATGAAAAAAAATATTCTATAGGAGCTGTCCCCCAAAAATGTGCAAATTTGAAAAAAGAAAAATTTTGTTGATACACGTGAAAAAAAAAAATCTGTCCAGAAAAAATCATAACCCCCCTTTCAAGTTAAATGGGTATATTTTTCTAATAAAATATTTAAGCTTTTCAGTATGTTATAAATATAGTCTCTAACATTGTTTCCAGTTTATTACGTATATTTCTCACATCGAGATAAATTTTCACATTTTAAAGTTCGAGGTTTATCCGAGAACTTTAAAATGTGAAAATTTAACTATCGAGATGTGAGAAATTATCGTAATAAACCGGAAAACAATGTTAGAGATTTTTTCTCTAATTCCTACTCAATTTATTTGACGTAAAGCGATCTCCATAGTCTCCAGTCGCCAGTATGCCGCCATTTTGTTGCTATCATCGTTGCTATGTGTATCATTGCGCCTTTCATTGAAAGGGGTGTTGAATGTAATATTTTTGATAAAAAAATGTCATATTATCAATTAATTTAGTTATTTTAGTCATAAAAATGTAAAAATCAATTCGCTAGACAATGATGCAGGTGTTAATTTCATCAACATCCGGTTGCACTATTTCTAGAAACTGACACGAGACAACCAATCAGCAAGTGAGATCAATGTCTAAACATGTTGATTTTTAAGTTCATCTAACATCATTTGGGAAGTATTTATTTTGAACAAGAATTAGAGAAAATCCTGCATTGCTTCAATCGACTGGTTAAATCGAGGGAGGGAAATTTTGTATTTCTATATTATTATACGCCCGGAGGTATATAATGTTCATGGTGTCCGTCAGTCCGTTTTTCTGTACCCAAAAGCTGGTATCCACTACCACAGGGGCCGGTAACATACGATATTGATAGACCGGGTCCCATAGATATGTATAAGAAGGAGTATACATATCTATGGGACCCGGTCTATCAATATCGTATGTTACCGGCCCCTGTGTCCACTACTCCCCTAAACCACTGACTGGAATTTCAAGAAAACTTATGCAGAAGTTTAATTACCTATTGTAGATGTACACAATGCATTTTGTTTCCCACAATTCCCTTTTCCAGAATTTTTACCGTGCAAATCATATATCTAATACTCCTCTTAAACCTCTGATTGGAATTTCATAAAACTTATACAGGAGCTTTAAATACATTGTATTATAGATGTGTACTACGCATTTTGTATTCCAATAATTCCATTTTTTCAGATTTTTAAATTTTTATGGACTTTGCTAGTTTAGCACTTTTGGCTCAATGCGATAATAAACTTACGAAGTTTTCTGATCTTGTTAGTGCAATACCGGATGCCCAGGCAGGTTTTAGAAAGGGATACTCGACTTTAGATAATATATTTTGTCTACGTATCTTGATAGAATGGGAAAAATTATACTGCACGTTTGTCGGTTTCAAAAAAGCCTTCGACACGGTATGGAGGGCAGGTCTTTGGCAAAAGTTGATAAAAAATAAGGTCACGGGGAAACTATTCAAGGTAATCTATAATATGTATGATAATATTAAATCATGTGTCAAATCAAACAATTCGGTATCTGGTTTTTTCTCATGCGACATAGGCGTTCGACAAGGGGAAAATGTATCCCCCTTTTTGTTCTCCATATTTCTTGCAGATCTAGAAGAATTTTTATTACAAAATAATGTCAATGGTTTACAGAATATTTCCAACAAATTTAGCGATAATTTGAGAATTTTTGTTCTGATTTTTGTCTTACTTTATGCAGACGACACTATGATTTTGGCAGAAAGTGCTTCCGACCTACAGAACTCCCTTTCAGTATTTGAAAATTACTGCAAAATGTGGAAACTCTCAGTAAATGTTGAAAAAACAAAAGCTGTTATTTTTCACAAAAGAAGAGTGAGAGAACAACACGAATTCAAAATTTTAATGAGAATATTGAGATGTTGATTCTTTCTCATATCTTGGTTTGATTTTTAATTTCAATGGAAATTTCTCTCTCGCGAAGAAAAAACTCAGAGATCAAGCACAAAAGGCGCTTTACGCTCTCCTTGGTAAAATAAGAAATACTTGTATACCAATTGACCTACAATTTAAACTATTCGATTCACTTATAGAACCAATTTTGCTTTATTCTTGTGAAATTTGGGGATACGAAAATATTCAAATTTTAGAACAAGTGCATTTAAAATTTTTGAAACGGGTATTGTCGGTTCGCACCAGTACACCAAATTTTATGGTGTATGGGGAAACTGGCAGATTTCCATTAGATATTAATATAAAAATAAGAATGTTGAATTTTTGGAGTAATATTATGTCCAATAGTGAGAAATTGTCTGGAAAATTGTATTTATTGTTATTACAAATGCATAACCTTGGTATATGTAACTCAAAATGGATAGAAAATATAAAATCTATCCTACACGACACTGGTTCAACTTATATATGGGAAAGTCAATGTGTGTTATGTAAGCTCGATACAAAAATTTACATCAAACAAGTTTTAAAGGATCATTTTATACAAAAATGGTTCAGTGATATTGACAACTCATCTAGAGGTTAATTCCACTCATTATTTAAAAAAGATTTTGGTCAAGAAAAATACTTGTTGAATTTACAGAAAAAACATAGACTACAAATATGTAAGTTCCGTTGTTCCAACGTCAAGTTTCCTATAGAAACCGGGCGATGGAACAATATACCACGTGAAGATCGTATATGTACTCTTTGTGATGCAAACTCTATTGGATCAGAATATCATTATCTTTTTTGTTGTGAGAATGAAAATATACGGCACTTGCGTATAAAATACATCCCATGATATTATTATACTTATCCAAATAATGAGAAGATGAAAGGGATGTCTTTGTAATAAACCCGTTTCATCAAATTTGGCTATTTTCATTCAAAAGATTTCTAAACTATTATGATTGTACTCACCGTTATGAGTTTTACGGATTACATATTTTAATCCACAAGAATGTTATTATCTACTATTGTCATTACACAGATACGCACGTGTTAATTTTCGTTTAAAGGTATGTCTACCTATATATTCATTGACCCGTATCTGTTTGTTTTCTTATCATGTATGTACTTAAATTTCTGCTCTGTTCGTCATATTTGTATTGATATATGTGTAATATTGTTTGCCTCTTGTTACAGCGTCAAGCTGTCTGAGTGTTTAATAAAATCTTGTAAATCTTGCAAGGCTGGTATCCACTACTGAGACTAAACCACTGCTTGGAATCTCATGAAACTTATACATGAGCTTAATTACATATTGTAGATGTACAATATATATTTTGTTTTGTTTTTTTTTAAATTTTAGACATGTTTTGGACATTTCAGCTCAATGCAAACAATATATCCAGTACTTCTCCAAAACCACTGATTGGAATTTTATGAAATTGATGCAGGAGCTTAATTTCATATTGTAAATGTGCACTACTCATTTTGTTAAAAAAAAACAAAAAAAAACCTTTTCCTGACTTTTGACATGTTTTAGACTTTGCCATTTTCACTCTTTTAGCTCAATACAAACCAAATGGTGGCCACCTGATATCTACTACTCCTCCTAAACCACTGATTGGAGTTTCATGAAACTTATGCAGAAGCTAAATTTCGTAATGTAGATATGCACTTTGTATTTGTTTTCCAATATCACGGAATTACATATTGTAGATGTGCACTATTTATTTTGTATTCCCATAATTCCTTTTTTTGCAGAATTTTGACATGTTTTGGACTTTTTTGGTCATTTTAGCTTGATGCCAAAAGCTGGTTTCCACTTCTCCACCTAAACCACTAATTGGAATTTCATGAAACATATGCAGGCTTAATGTCCGCTATGTATACTTTGTTCTACAATAATTCCTTAAATCCTGATATTTACAATAGGTGAAAATAAGCCATAAAGTTTCACTGTTGTCCCAAATTAGGTAAATTTCCTTACGTTTATAATGTTTTTTTTCAATTTGGATATACATTCGTTGAATATTATAGTAATTCACACACACGCCGATACGCACACAAACTTCCCGAGAGACCGGTTATGTTCTCGAATTATATAAAGTTTAAATTCTGTTCTGTTAAAATTTTCGTTTTTGAACACATCAATTCTTCATTTTTAATGTAAATAATATAGCTCTCAAAGACATTCTACTTTTACTAACGTTATGCTTGGAATGCATATTACAATATTTACTTTCAATTAGCTGCGAAACCGTCAGCAACTATCAAAAAATCAGCACAAGGACCATAAGAGCTACGGTTCTGCAGCAAACTTTCAATAGACTGAAGCACTGAAGCTTATCACCTCTGTGAGTACAAACCACTAAAAAACTGTACTCGGATTTCAATCGTGCGTGATTAGGTATGTCAATCACCTGCCCAAGGTCGATGTTTCCTATTGATACTGTCGTGATCTTTTTCATTTTGACATTGATTGAAACTTTGAAAGACGCTGCATGTGTATGTGTATTGAAATGTTCTTAAATTTTAATCACAGGCTTCACAGGTGTGACATTATAATAATTTTTGGTTACTTTAATTTTAGGTATTATTTCAGCAAGCGGTGCAAGATGGAAAGAACACAGAACGTTTGCTTTACACAAACTGCGAAGTTTTGGGTTTGGAAAGAGAAGTTTTGAATCAACTATTACAGAAGAATTAGAAGCATTTCTGGAGTTTATAAATGGCTACAAGGGGACATCATTTGATATGAAAGACGCCATAAATATGAGCATATCGAATAACATTATGTCAATCGTAGTAGGGCGGCGATTTGATTATGACGATCCAAGATTTAAATATTTTATTCAACTGCAAAGTGACAATTTTGAAAATCTAGATCTTGCCGGTGCGTTGACTTTCATGCCCCTGCTTGCAAAAATTCCTGGCGACCCATTTCAAACAAAAACATTAGCAAAACTTGTTGCAAAGAATAGAGAATTTAACAAAGAAGAAGTGAAGCGACATAAGTTGGAATTTGACAAGAATAATGTCCGCGATTTTATCGACGCGTTCCTGCAAGAAATGCAGAATAGAGAAAATGACTCCACAACTACATTTACAGGTAAATAAAAATATAGCGAAGTTAGTGTAAACTTTGTTTCTGCGCCGAGATTGCCATTTAGACAACTTATGTCTCGTTACAGCAGATCAAATCAAAATATTTAGAACAAATGTAAACTGATAGATAATTGAGGGGTAGAAATACATGTAGCACACTGATAAGATAAGAATCAAGTTCTCGGGATAAAATGAAGCTTACAGCAAATAAGTGTCGACTCATTAAGTGCAGTAGTCTATACAATGTATACTTGTTGGTATAACATGAGAGCAGTTCAAAGATCGAGAATTTATCAATGAATTGCAGTCTTTCTTCAACACAACAAATAGAAATGATAAGATTTTAACCGAGCCTCAAAAACCGTTACAGATATCAAAAAATCTAATGTGGGGGTAAAAATGATCAGCATGGCTAGTTATGAAGAAAACCCGTCTTTGGGTTACTGCCCCTTTTCCTTTAATTTTCAAAATTTAAATATTTTTGTATTAGAAAAACTATAAGGTCAAGTTTAATTGCAAAAATATTCAGCATATCAAGATCTACCCACCTGGAATTGTATTTAGAATTTATTTATGAAATGTAGCATTTCTTCAAATTTTAATACAACAAAGCGAAATGAGGCCAAGACAAGTTATCTCTATGTTTGGCGTCAGCGCGTACATTGTAAATGTGTGATTTATGACAAAAACAAACAAGGGAATTTTTTGTTTTTAAATTTATGATTTCTTTTTATTTTAAGTCATTGTTTGTAATGTTTTTGAACCAAAAACATATATTATCTGGGTATTTACCAAGGTAGTTCATTTAAAATCGATTAAGCGGTGACCAAGGAGGCAAAAAAGATACAAGAGTATTACAAAAAAACTTTTTAAAGGGACTGGCATAAACTGCAAAAAGAAAAAATTGAACAATATTGAAGAAATATCTTCACTAGATTCAACTGATATTATTTAAAATGGACTTTTAATGAACTTGGGTCATATTAAAGTTTGTTTTTTTAAAAAAAAGATCATCTTTTGTTCTTTATTTGTTTTTTGTCCCTCCTACATTTTAAAAATGAAGTTGATGCTAAATGGTTGGGCCTGATAAGACCTTTGATTTTAATCGCCCCTTTGATAGTGAAAATATCATTGACCATTGCAAATTGGAGAAAATCCATGCATTTGAACTAACTTTTCGGAGTTTTTTTTAGCTTTTGCCATCACTTTGCGTCCGTCGTCTGTCTTTCTGTCAACAATAAAAATCTTCTCCTGAAATTGTTGAACCAATTGTAGCCTAACTTGGCCTTATTCATCACCAGGGTAAGCGATTTCAAAATTAAGTTCGGTGTCCGAAGACCAACCAACATTTGAACATATGCGGGTTAAATTGTTTTTTTGCAAATAACTGAAAAACCGTAACAGATATAAAAAATGTCTTATTTGGCCTAAAAATGATAAGCATGGCAAGATATAACAGAATATAAGTTCCACCATAAGATTTGTTCCAAAGGAAAAAATATAACATAAAATTTGTTCCATTGGAACAAATATTATGATATTTGTTCCAAACGGAATAAATGTTATATAATATTTGTTCCAAAAGGTAGAAATATTATGCCAACGTTTATAATAATAATGTCAGGTGAAACAAATATTCGTTAACATATGTTTACAGTAAGATAAACTTCCTTTGCAATTTTGAAGAAAATCCAAAAATACGTCTTGAAGTTATTGAGCTTTTTCGTAAATTTTCAAAGTTGAAATATTTTTAAGAAATTTTTTATTAGAAAAAAAACTATAATAGATACAGATCAACTTTGATTGCAAAATGGGCATGATAATATTATTGTCCTTCAACAAATGTATGAATTTAGTACCGATTATAAAACTAAAATGGATGACACCTCAGATTAATCATTTAACCCTGAAGGAAAATCATAATAAATGTGGCTAAACTATGAAAATCTATGTGGTCTTTTGTAGATGACCAGTTGACCATTGTCATAGGAGAATTGTTTTCAGCTGGTGGGGAAACGACATCAACAGCTATACGTTGGAGTATATTGTTTTTGATAAGAAATAGAGATGTCCAAGATAAAATGTACCGAGAGATTGAAGATGTTGTTGGACACAGCAGACTTCCGAATATGTCAGACAAACCTAACCTTCCATATACAGAAGCTGTGATACACGAATCAATACGACTTGGGAATATTGTTCCGTTCGGAGTACCTTACTATGTAACGGAAGATTTCTTTTATAAGGGATATCGATTTCCAAAAGATTCTGTAGTATTTGCAAGTATTGATTCAGCTTTGTCTGGAGAGGATTTATACCCAAATAGTTCCAAATTTGATCCTGAGCGCTTTATTTGTGAGGATGGCAGTTTTAAAAAGCCAGATAATTTTCTAGCATTCTCTGCAGGTTAGTATAAGAATAGTCAAAACGACAAAGGTATTGAAAAGGAAATTCCTTAGGCATCCGATATTAGATTTAATGACATTGAGTTGAATATTCACAGTTTATTATTCTTAAAAGAAACGGTGAAAAGTAAATTACAGCTATTGAAGCAAGAAAATCCACACGTAAGAGACTGGATTCCTCCAGCGAGTCATCAATACCAGTATAAAAAAAACGTTATACATTATTGTCGGATGAACCGATTTACAATGCAAATGAAATTGACAGAAACTTATGTCAGAGGGTTACATCTGGGAAACAAATTACAGAGGAAATTCCCAAGTATCTAACGGCTATTGAGGTTCTAAGAAAAGGACACACTTACTACAGCTTCCAAATGTTTTTAATAATTGAAAAGAAAACAAATTAGTGGTTTATCAGTTTTTACAGCACAGAGCTAACTAAAACTTAAGAAAACTATGTACTTGTTTGTAGTCTTGGTATCTCGATTAAAGTTATGTTGTCCTACCCCGATGACACTAGTATTAAGCCAAACTTGCAGATGACAAAAAGGATGCAGCAAAGTCAAAATAAATAAAATAGAAAAGTACAAATGAAGCGAAAATATTGAGACGCAATGGACTTTGTTTTCCCAGATATTTCTCTTTTAAAAGAAAGAGAGAAGAGTCTCTCGATGTTGTCTGCCTAACTTAAATATTTGGACATTCATACCTATTATGTATAGTATTTAATTTTGGAAGAAAATACACAAACGAATAAAAAATACAAAATTAGCTAAGGTCATGACAAAATAATTTATTGGTTCTCAGGCTCTCCCTCATCTAGTTGGAGGCTTAAAAAAAAAGCCCCTCATTGACCATAATTTTTGCCATTTCAATAAAATAAAAATAAAAAATCACCTCCCTCACTAAATTTTTGGTAATTTTTACAATGTAAAAAGCTGTCTCATCTATTTTTTTTGCCAAATAAGTAGATAAAGAAAATAGCCTCCCTCCCTCATCAGAAAAAATGGCATGAGAACCAATTAATTGATTTTGCATGGCCTAAGTTGTACAATAAACAGTATATTTTGTTATGCTGAACACGTGTTTCAAGGAGGTTCCTCTCATCAGCAGTATTCTAACCTTTTCTGTTCTAAAGATATATTTCTTTTAGGAATCAACAGATAAAAACCGAACAATTTGTCATTTGGACACGTATATCATAAAAAAAAATATTCCATTTTTTATTCGTTCATTGCATTCTTTTTTTTTCAGGTAGAAGGGTATGTCTAGGAGAATCTCTAGCTAGAATGGAGCTATTTCTGTATTTAGCATCTCTTGTTCAAAGATTTGAATTTACGCAACCGGAAGGAGAGGAACGACCATCTCTTGACGGACACCTTGGAATAACTTACACACCACTCCCTTATAAAGTGAGGGCTGTTCAGCGTTATTAACGATTTGGAATACATGTACTTTATCACCCAGTTTTTTTATTAGAATCTACTTTTCAATTGATATTGCAGTAACATTCAACAAAAGATTTATTTTCAAACGTCTATAGACCATTTCATTGTAATTGGAGCTATATTTGATGGGAGCAATTTTTTAGAAAAGAGGTAGAAATGGTCAAAAAATGCGGGAAGCAATAATACTAGTAGTTACAGAACTTTTGCTCATTAACGCACATATACTTTCTCGTAGTTTTACACCATTCTATCCTCTTTCCAGAAAATCTGCCCCTACCAACATGACCGCAGCAATACCCGTGAAATGGTCTATATATTTTTAGAGTTGAAAAAAAAATATGGCGGTTTTTGTCAAAACATTATAATTTTTTATTAAATAAATGAATTAAAATAATATGTAGTAAAGTTAAAATGCCACACAAAATTACTTACCCTTTGCGTATTATGGCCCTGCCGCATTAACGCACTACGCAAACGTGTGCCGACGTGTGAGAATATTTTCGTATACGCTGGTGTGCATTTTTAAGTTAGAAGAACGTTAACGTTCTCAACACGTTGAGCGTTGGGTGCGTCGTCGGAAATTTTTGAACATGCCCAAAATTTCACGACGTTCGTCAACACGAACGCTAGAGGTACATTATGCACGAAATGTGTGCGATATGTAGTAGTTCCTCCAAAGTTGTAAAGAACACAAACCGAGCGTTCTTGTAACAAAGAGGTAACGTATTAGCCGATGTTTTATTATAAAAGTAATGATTAAAGAGCATGAAAAAGCAATGTAAAGGGTTGCTTTATTTCACCATCAGACTGACATATTTTTTTTTAAATAATTTTTTTTGATTTTTTTTTTGGGGGGGAACTTTCCTTCCTGCAAACCGTTGTATTTTTCGGTGACACTTCTATCCATTTCTACCTTTACAATAACATTTGGATGAAAAATTTCCAACTGATCCGACGAAAGATCGTCAAATCGCTATACAGACGTACGGTAATAAAACGCTTTGAAATGTCGTCATACGCTGTTACACGTTTTGTCAGTGATGCAGACAGGTGCGACGTTATGAATGCGTCCAACAAAAGAATTTCTTCAACCTATTGTGCGTGTGCGAACGTTCAAAATTCGCAAGATATAATGTGACAGGACCTTTACATTGTAACAAGTCTGTGCAAAACAGCTAACAGACAATAGAAGGCAATACTATTCCTCAATAACTACAAGTGATATGTCAATGATATTTGATACATAGCTTGGTATTGGTTAATACATGCCAGTTTGGCTTTTAACCTTGACCTCAATTTCATGGTCTAGTGAACATGGTTAAGTTTTTTTCTAAATTACTGTAAGTGGTAGGGCAATAGTGTTTAGCTTGTAGGTTGCTCTTTAGCAGTACATGGCTGTCTGCCATATGATTTTGACCTTGACCTCAATTTTATGGTCTAGTAAACATGGTGAAGTTTTTCATATTAGATCGGATTCTGAATAATTGAAAATGGCAGGGCAATAATATGTGTTACGTAAGGTTGCTCATAAGTAGTACCATATGTTGTTTTTTCTGTGACGTAAGTTTCACAGTGTGTTAGCTGTTCATGTAGGTCAATGATATTTGGTATGTGGATTGGTCTTTAGTAGTACATGACATTTCACAATATGAGTTATGTTTCATTCTCTAAAGTGTGCATGTTTTGTTTCTGTGATTAAGCCAGTTTGATTTTTCCCATCAGTTTTAGCGACAAAACAGGTCCCACTCTTGTTCAATTGTTTCAAGCTTTTTTTCACCAAATTGTTTATTAGTGGTTTAGTCTAATTTATTTTTATACGACCGCAAAAATTTTTGCGGTCGTATAATGGTATGGTGCTGTCGTCGTCGTCGTCGTCGTCGTCGTTGTCGTCGTCGTCGTCGTTGTCGTTGTCGTCGTTGTCTGTAGACACTTTTGTTTTTGGTCAATAACTTTAGTTTCAGTTGACCAATCCTTATGAAATTTTAACACAATGTTCCTTGGCATAAAAGAAGGCTTGGCTTAGTTTTGGTCATTGTGGCCCCACCCGTTTTTAAAAAAGGGGCCAAAAAGGGTTAAATTTGATGTTTTCGTATATTTGACTGTAGAATCTTTATTATTTATCGGATTTTGATGGGGTTTCTTTCAGTGTCCTCCTGAGGAAATTTCCAATCAGTAGTATGCAACGGATTTCACGTGGCATGTACCGTTCACGAGATAAATGGGGCCCAAAAGGGGCAAATTTCAAAAATTTTAATTTTTTATTATTAGTCCGATTTTGATGCAGTCTTTTGCATTGGATTCCTTATGAAAAATTAACATAGCGCTGCACCATTAGATTTTTGATAACTTGTTTCTTTTCCAAGCTATGAGGGGCCCAACGGGGCAAAATTGCAAACATGCAGAATACCTAAAATTTCTATTTTTCATCCGATTTCAATGAGATTTTTTTCTTTAGATTCCTCACATTGTAGGCTTTCAGTAGTATGTTAACAGATTTGGTGTAGCTCTTACCGTTTCCGAGGTATTAGGGGTCAAAGGGGCCAATATTGGAATTTTTAGAAATATGTAAAATCTTTATTTTACATCAGATTTTGATGGGATTTTTTCTTTGGATTTCTCTCAATGCAAGCTTTCAGAAGTATGTAAA
>MJUU01073640.1:0-10818 GCA_002080025.1 Modiolus philippinarum | reverse complement strand
AAAAATTTTTTTTGCATGATAATTCATCCTGAGGATGAGTCCAACATTTTCCTCACCTCAGTTTTTTGATATCGGTTACGGTTTATGAGGAGATCTGATTACAAGCAAAACAGTGTTAGGGGAGATAACTCCCTTCGCGAAAAGTGTTCGATTAAACAGGGTCAGTTTTAAATGCAGAATCACTTAACAATATCATATACCAAAAATCTTTCCGACATCTCGCGAAATGACTATACACGGAATGATCGAAGAACGGCGGAAGAATAAAAATAAAAATAAAATAATCAGAACAAAAACTAAAGGCTTTCCACTTGGAAAGTGGAAAGACCTAATAATAATAAAAATAATCGGAAGAATTACAAGAAGGTCTTTCCGACTGGAGTCGTGAAAGACCTTAATTATTGTGACCCACAACGATTCTTTATATTCGATTTTTTAAAACGATTATTCCAACGAGTTCGTGGTGTAGTAGGTAAAGTGGAAGAGAGGTAAAAGAGACGACCCTGGTTCGAATTCCACTATGGGCAATGGAATTTTCAAGGTTTTAAAATCTATATATTAGAAAATTTTTATATAAATTGAAAATGTTTAAGAGATAAGGACTTGGTTTTGGAGTATTTTTGTGAAAATTATACAATGTATAACTTACTTATTTTTGTGATATTGTCATAGAGGGTACATTGTTTGTCCGCGGAACTTCTCCTACATTTTTTTTTGCTGGAAGTTTTTATTTAGCTAATCATTTGTACCTATATTGGGAAAGATTTTGATTACGGAACATTTTTCTGAAAAAAAATATACATGCATTGTTGGACTTAGTCATTTTGGTCAAATTTGTAAAAGAGGGCACATCGTTTGTTTACGAAATTAGTCATTTTGGTAAATTAGTAATAAAGGTTACATAGTTTGTCCATCCAACTCCCCCAACACTTTTTAATGGTAGGAAAATTTCATTTGCAGATCATTTTTACCTATATAAAAGATTTGCATGTGGAAAAAGATGTTATATTCTTGAACTTCGTCATTTTCTGTGAATTTATAATACAGTGTACATAGTTTGTCCGCCCAATTCCTCTAATGCTTTTATAATAGGAAGTTCTGATTGGCATATCATTTGCCGTCACAATGATAACATTGAAAGATATGATGTGCCTGTGTCATTTTCAGCTAGATTTCACGTCTACACGTATTCGACATAACCGGTTTTAACTCAACCCTGGATGGACTCACCGTTAGTGTGACGGGTGCCGTTAGCGGAGTTGAACATTTCCATCCTTCCGGAAAACCTGCTGTCACGCCCAGTTTCACCAAAGTTCAAACTTAGTGCCTTAGTTCTGAATGTTGTGTGGAAAAGTTTTCGTGCTTTGTGGCTGTACCACGTCCTCGTTTTGTCTTTGTTTCTGTGTTCCCGCTTTTGCCATGTTTATAGACTTTGATTTTTATAATCATCACTTCCCTTGTTACTTCGGTATTATATTGCCGTTGTAGCAGATATATTGAAGATGAGCAAATTGGATTGATTTTGACTTTGGTTCATTTAACTGAAAATTATACATTGTAAGGTTGAACGTTATTACTTGTAATTATTTGTCTGTGCAATTTCTCTTGCAGTGTTTTGGTAGTTTTTATTTTGTAGATTTCTTTGTACAGTCATGTTTATTTAACATGTGCGTGGATTAAGGAGTTTGAATTTGATATTTTTTTTAGAAAATTGTTGAACTTGGTCATATTGGATTGCTTCAATGTGTGTCCTGTGGGAGCTTCAGCAACATGTTTTGCGAGACTGAACATGCATTTTGCGAGACTGAACATGCATTTTGCGAGAGCATTATTTGTGTCTTACAGACACAAATATCATCACTAAGAAATCGGACTCCAATTTAAGCCTTGTGCTTGGGTATCTCATTCTCTAGTCCCTCTGCATTAGAGTTACTGCGCTTGAAGAGATAAACCGATGTTGGAAACGTCTACTACTATGAAGTCTTTGGACTATAAGTAGAAATCTCAGGTTAGAAAGACCTTTATAAAAAATAAGAAGTATATAAGTTGCAAAGATACTACATTTAATACACCCTTAATCAGAGGTTTAATATTTTTTGGACATGACCTAGTCTTGAAAGGCTAAGCATTTGTATTTTAATTGATTTTCAATATACATTTGATTAAAATTCACAGAAATGACACCGAAACGGGAAACACCAAAAAATATAAATTATGATCAAAGATCACTTTGAATGAAAAATGTAAAATATAATTTATCATTAAATTTTGGTATTTTCTCTTTTTTTGCCTTTTTGCTTTGGTATTCTTTCGTCGATGTATTTACTAAAATTCACGAATAAGGGACGACTTTAATTTAAAATCATCAATTTCCCTTACATGGACAGTAATATACTTACGGATCATATATTTCATAATTGATTGGTTACGCCAGATCTAGCAAGATCTAGCAACCAATTCATTCAGCAAAGTTATCGCCGTTACTGCCTTATTTATCAAGGCTTAAAACAATTCCGGCTCATGGGGACGTTGAAAATGTTGTTATAGATATCAGTCTACAAGTTTTGGTCCGAACTTTGATTCACGAATAAAAGTTTGACTTAGTAAAAGGATGAATATTTCTTTTTACTGTCTACGACCATTCAATAGCAATTGTTGTTTAGTTGCTACAGGATACACAATTGAATCGGAGGTTTGACGCGCATTAAAACCGGTTTCACAACCATTTCTCTTCATATGCCTAAACCAAGTCAGGACCATTGGGGTTGACAATCTTTCGGGTGGTTTTGCACCAGTGTTGCTTTGGCTTTTTGTCACTTTGATTTCGGGTCATGACAATACTGATCGCTACTTGTGTAATAACCTTCATGTAATGCGACAATGAAAGGTTCCAGCGTTTAATCCCCTCAAAAAATTCATTGAAATATACTGTACTTATAAACGGGACTTTTAGATAAGTATTCGTTTGAACAAGAGGCTCTCAAGAGCCTGTATCGCTCACCTGGGTCCTGCAGCACTATAATTCCCAATTGATGGTCCATCTTTGGTGGTGTATGTACATAAAAATCAGAAACTTTTTATAAAATTTAATTAAAATAGTTCAAGCAGTTTCAGAGAAGATTTTTGAATGCAGTTTCCAAACTTAAGGGGCCTATGTTAATGTACGTTCCCTGCTGGCAGCTATTTAACATAAAACTTTGAATAGAGTAACATAAGGACTATCATATCAAAATTCTACTGAAATTGTTCAAGCAGTTTCAGAGGAGAAGATCTTTTTATGCATTTCCCATTGGGTCCAATGTTAAACTAAGTTTTGCTACTGGTGACCATGTCGGAAGACGGATCAGCACCAAAGTAACAAGCTTGGTAAAAATCTCACAAGTTACATTTATGCAATGTTTAAATTGAATCCATTCAATGGGTTTCCATGATATCTTTGTATACATTTCCCCTTAGAGTCCAATTCATTGCTGGTGGCCATGTTGGGTGATGGATCACAACTGTAGTAACAACACTTGGTCAGCTTCTCATGAGAAAAGTTTGGATTAAATCTATTAAGCAGTTCTCTAGAAGAAGATCTTTTGTTAAATTAAGTTCACAGCTGGTGACACTTAATCAGAACCTGACAGGCATCATTCATGTCATGTTTGATTTAAATCCATTCAGCAGTTCTCTAGAAGATCTTTGTGTGCATTTCCCATAGGGTCCAATGCTGTCAGTCATGTAAGATGACAGATTGGCACCAAAGTAATAACTCTTGGTCAGCACATCATAAACATCATTCATGCCAAGTTTGGTTCAAATCCATTCAGTGGTTTTAAAGCAGAAGTTCTTTGTATGCATTTTCCAATAGGTCCAATGTTAAAATTAAGATCCCCGCTGGCGGCCATGTTTGATGATGGATCGGCACCAAAGTAACAACATTTGGTCAGCACCTCATAAGCATCATTCATGCCCAGTTTGGTTCAAATCCATTCAGTGGTTCTCAAGAAGAAGTTCTTCGTATGAATTTTTCCATTAGGTCAAATGGTAAACTAAGTTCCCCGCTGGTGGCCATCTTTGAAGTGGTCGGAAAACTTGAATGTGTTCAATAAAATATAGTCCTTAACATGCTGAACATTTTTTGCAATTTAAACTTGACCTTTATCTCAAAGCGTTTTTGAAATATAGGACAAAAAGTAAAAAATCACGAAAAATTTGACCAATATAGGACCACAACTAATATATAGGTACTTGGATTTTCTTCAAAATATCCATGTGGGTAGATCTTTACATGCTAAACATTTTTGCAATTTAAACTTAACCTCTATCTATTATAGTTTTTTTAATAAAAAATAAAAAACATCAAAATTTTGAAAATTTTACGGAAAAAGGGCAATAACTCTTAGATGGGTCGTCAGATTTTCTTCAAAATTTCGGCATGGGTAGATCTTCTCATGATGATCATTTTTACACCTGTCAGATTTTTCATTTCTGTAACGGTTTTTGAGTTATTTGCCAAAAACTGTATTTTACCCCTATGTTATATTTTTAGTAACGGCAGCCATGTTGTTTGAACTAAGACATACAAAATAACAAATTTGAAAGTAAATACCCTTGTGATGATTCACTTAAAGTTTGGTTCCATTTGACCCAGTGGTTTCAGAGGAGAAGATTTTTGAAAGTGAGCTAACGACGGACGGACAACTGACGACGGACGGACGACGGACGCCAAGTGATGGCAATAGGTCACCCTTGCATAGCCAGATGAGCTAAAAAGTCATTGTTTATATTGAATATTTAGAATTTGTAAAAAAAAATATGCTATTACGGCGTAATTCGTATGCACATGTCGGTCATTTCCCATTTATTTACACATTTTGTAAAACATAGGTATTACGTTCTAGAACAAATAGTACCTGCAGACTTGCATATTTCAGTAACGCTTATTATTCTCTAAAGACAATATTTGCTGATATACAGCACATGTAACCTGCAATATAGTTTAGATGTACAGACAATACGCACACATATAGTCTCCTGCGACAATATGTCCACGGTGTCAATATGTATCGAAAAATTCGCACCCGCAGAAAAGAAATATAGCTTTTTCCTATCAAAGTAAACCTTGCGAAATAAAGCGATATGGAATCCATTGTTATTCGAGTAATAGCCTTTTACAAAAACTCCTGAAGAGTTTTGTTCACTCCATGCGTATATACCTTCTTTGCCTTGTTAAATAAAAACATACTTCAATTTTATTGCCCCAGGAACATTACCAGATTATGAAAAAAAACATCTGATTATCATCCAAATGTATTTGCCCTTTAAGACAACACTCGGGGCCACTAGTAATTGACCGTTAAGCTGCAGTTTTTGTTATTGCTGTTTAAACCCAGAAATCGAAACCACTGAAACATGTTTTTTCTGATTGCTTCAACATTTTTATATTTCATTCTATCGTGGTTTTTCAGGCTTTTGTGACGCAGTGACACGGAGAAGGACAAGGAATATGCTTTGTTTTATACAAAAAAAAAAAACTGGATAAGCGCACAGGTAATATTAGAAAGAATAAAAGAAAAGATGATGAAGTTGTGTATATTTTGTCAGATACATGTGCTATTTGTTCCTTCATAATATTTGTTCCAACGGATAAAGTATTATAGAATATTTGTTCCAAAGGAACAAATATTCTAGTATTTGTTTTTAACGGAATAAACGTTACATAACAATTGTTCCAAAAGGAAGAAATATTATGACAATGTTTATAATATTTGTTCCAAAGGAACTTTTGTTATGCGGAACAAATATACGTTGACACTTGTAAAGTACTAATACTATTTTAATTAGTTTCTGTGAGTCTTTGCAAGGTACAGGTAAAGAAACATGGAATGAAAAATAGAATTGTATTTTAAGATTTACATGAAGCGGGTGGTTGTGAATGAATATTTTACTGACCAAAACGAATTATTACAAAAGTTAGCTAAGTTCCAAGACCTCCAATACAGGACTTTCGAGATAGGAACTCTCGTGTATTTAAAGGCGCAAACGATCGACTCAGATACAAATAAGAAGAAGTACTGTATTTAAAAAACTAATGATATAAATATATACCACATAAAAAGCAATTTATGAAATTGAGGTGCAGTTATAATTTTTGGTATATGACAATTCTGTAAGTATATTTTAATTGACCAAGAATAATTAACCTGAAGTGCTACAAAGAGAGTAAATATAAATCAGCGATTCCATCTCAGTGTTTTGATGTATTGACTTTTTCGTTTAAAAAAGAACTTTTCGGGAGTGAACACGATTCAAAAGTCCCATATACAACTTGATGATCTCCATTCTGATGCAAACGTTTTAAAGCAAATAAAAAAAAACAATTTATCTCTTTACTTTGTTATAGGCTCTGTACGTCTAGCCATGTGATCTCCGAGAATGTACGGGGTACATTGTTACCGAGTGCAATTCGCCGATGTGATACTAGGCCTATAAGACTTTTGATCAAAGCTCAAATTAAGCGTACACGTGTGACTCATTTTTGTTCTGAACAAAAATATTTTATTTTTCTACACTCTATAACGAGGGGGCCGGAGGGAGTATCACGACGGAATCCCAACTTTATTTTTGCTAAATTCCAAAATCCCGAAGTACAAAGGAACTTAAAAATTGATGAAATCCCGATTCCCAGTGCATCTATTTCCCGAAATCCCGGACTTAAATTGTAGAAATCCCGAATTTCCGAGCTTGAGAACTTCCAGTCCCAGACATTCCCAAAATAGGTCCATCCCCCTATAACTTTAACCGAGACAGAAATTAAACAAAATGACGTATTTTCTTTCCAATATCGATTCATCGACTAAAATTGGTCACGAAAGGGAGAAAGTTGGATAACGGTTGAAGTGTATTTTATGTTAAAAATACAAAACAAATACCAAAGTTGCATAAAAAAACAGTAAATTTCGTTATGCTGTACACGTGTTTCAAGGAGTAACATAAAAACCAAATTATATGGAAAGCCATAATCCAAAAGTAGTAAACAAAGAAGTACTCATTACCAAATATATCGAAACAGGAGACCACACATCTAGTACCAAGGACATCTACCGAGTGTCATACACGGAATGAAGCCTTAGTATTTTAAGTGGTTAGATTTTTGACAAAAAAACAGTAAATTTCTATAAAACACAAGGTAAAATTATCACGTCAGAAAAGTCTGACTATTGGGCTTGTGAATACCCTAGGAGACCTCTGGACCACCAGCAGTGGCATCGGCCCAATGGTTCAAAATACAAAAAAATACTAAAGTTGCATAAAAACAGTAAATTTCGTTTTGCTGTGCACGTGTTTCAAGGAGTAACCTCTCATCAGCAGCAATAAAAACCAATTATATGGAAAGCCATAATCCAAAAGTAGTAAACAAAGAAGTACTTATTTCCAAAAATATCGAAATAGGAGGCTAAATCTATTACCAAGGACATCTACCGAGTGCCATACACGGAATGAAACTTTAATATTTCAAAGTTGTTAGAAAGTTGATAAAAACAGTAAATTTCTATAAAACGCTAGGTAAAATTTTCATGTCAGACAAGTCTGACTACTGGGCTTGTGAACACCCTCTTAAAATTCCGGATTTGAAAGAGAAAGTAAAACGCGACTTGTGAACGCCAAGAGAGTATCGTTAATTCTATCTCCTTGAAATTTCGGCGCCCTTCAATCAAAATTAGCATTTCAAAATAACTGCAATATAATTCAAAGTGACTTCTCCAAATCCGCCGGTCGGTCTGACCGTTTGCCAATCCATCATACTAATCATTAATTCGGATATCGGATGCCAAAATTGCAATTAAGCCTATAAAAAGTATTATTTCAGATCGTTCCTATGGTTTCTCTTCATCATATATTCATTTCAAACATCTTAGGAATGTACAGACATTTTTATAAAAATGAAACACTATTATTATTTGTTGACACACACCAGATGTGTCAAAATGTTCTTATATGTTCTAATGGTAAAGCTGCGAAAATTCAGAGAAGTTAATTTTTCCCTGATACATTTTGAGAGGAGGGAAATATAATTATTCAAAACTACTCGGTCAAATTCGAGGAAAATTTTATTCTGCTTAATGAATTTCTTTTTTTTTACACTGACAACCTTATAACATATAAATAACATTTGAGTATTTATGTTTTAGCGATACTGATCCGAGCTTGGTGGAAGTCTTGCTCACGCAGATACAGCTGGTGTAAATAACTTCCTTATCGCCATGACTGACAGTAAGTTTTTTGTAACTTCGGTATTTTGTTATTTGATTGGTAAGTACTTAGAATGGTAAATAATTACAGATAATGATCACATTTTTAACTAGTCAGAATATTGCCATGAGTTAAAGAAGACATGTTCTCATAAAATTATGTAGGCACAAAGGTTTGCATTACCCATGCACGCGCTCAATGCTTTTCCTAAAGGTTTACAACATTGTAGATGGGCTAAAATCATTATCTTTAATTCTGATTATTGTTAAAGGATTTTATGGTAACTCAAGCCTTATAGAAATCTCAGACTTTTTTCTTATTGAGACTTTCCGTACTACTTAAGCTCATTCAAAAAATAGAAATAACATGCCCCTTTCATCTTTTTCTTATATCGAGCTTTGATAAACATTTATAAAGAAAATAGAAATAAGAATTATTTGCAGTAAGATTTTTTTTAAATATCAGTGAAAAATTTAGCTTCTCTTGATAGGAAGTGAAGAGATTTGTGAAATGAATGGTCACAAGTGGGCTAAAAACTTAATTCTACAAGAAATATTTTCAAATAAAATTTGATATCCTTACAAGTAGGATTTTTCTCACTGTTTCATAAACAATGCAAAAGCTCCGCCTAAAAGTCACATGACGGGTATAGTAGATGATATTAGATGTACTATGCCAAATTATCATACCGCCGGTAAGAAAGTTCATCTATAGTAAAACATTTTAATTTTCGCATAGTCTTTGAAAGAAATGGTGTTGAATGCAGTATTGCAAAAAGAAAGCACTGCTGTTGTGAAAACTATTTATTTCTATGTCGATCATCATCAATCATCACGTGTGGGAGGCGAAGTATTGGTCTGATCCGTAAGTTGGTGGTACCTATCCGCGTGATCACCTGAGCCCTTGATGTAATTTGAAGATGAGCAAAAAAGAAAAAAGAAAAAAAAGAGCGTTTTGGCAGCATTTTTGTTATCTTTTCATAATGTAAAACATTTTTAACATCCAAGAACTACTTGGACAAGGACTTTTCATTATACGTCCTTGATTTAGCCATGTAACTTTTTAAAATAGTCAACAGTCAGTATAATGATATGCTGTGTTTTACATTGACTATGGAAAATAGCAGCCAGGGTGATGGTTGAAGTGCAATTTTTTCCATTTTTATCCCCAAAAAATAACAATTTTTATTTATTATGTTTTCCCATCCACACAGTAAAAATGAATGAAATTTTGATGCAATTAACTTAAAAAAGGATAAATGTGGAATCTGTTTTTCATTACAGCTTTAAAACACTTCAAAAAAGTTTTTAATATTTTTTTATTAAAAAACATATGAAAAATACCGACATAACATTTCAGTAATTTAGCAACCTCAAAATACCAAACCCAACCAATATTTAATAAATTAGTCAAAAAGAACACGTTTTATTAGATATCAGTGTCAAACTAGCCATTGGTCCGAAGAAAAAAATCATTTTCACTGTTTTCGATAACCCTGGGAAACTAGGGCAGTTCAACTTTGCGGTAAAGATGTTTGATAATGCATTTTTGCCAGTGTTATTCACCTTACAAAATTAAAACAATTTTAATGCATGATGCTCAGTACAATAAACACCAGAAAGCGCAAAATATAGTAAAACTTTAAATCAGGTGGTCTTCACAGATGGCCAAGTGTATGTGTCAAGTTGTAATTTTAAATACGTTTGCTGTCTATATTTCATACTTAACGGAATACGATACAGTAAGATCTTGAACTGTTTTTTTTTCGTGAAATTTTGAAATTAAGTCAATTTGAAAATGCACTTTCCAAATCTGCAAAGAAAAGTATACTTTCATGATTTCGTTTTGAAGATAATCGCAATTTACAATTCCTCAATTTACAAAATATTTCGTAAAAATTGTATTTTTCAAAATAACCGCCAAAAGAAGGGGGAAAATTCAACATTGTCCGCTGTCAATGAAATTTGGTTTCCTTATAGATATTGATGTCGCAACTTCAAAACCAGAGTTTAAAATTGTTTGTTTTTTCAAAACTGCTGCCAAATAGGCAAGGAAATTCAACATTGTCTGATTTCAATGAAATTTGGCTACCAAATAGATACTGATGTCGTCACTTCAAACTCGGTGCTAAAAATTATTGACTGCCATTTTCAAATGGCTGCCAAAAAGGCGACAAATTTCAACATTGTCCGATTTCAATGAAATTTGGCTTTTAAGTACTAGATATTGATGTCGTTACTTAAAAATATGGTGTCAAAAATTGTCGTTGACCGCCATTTACAAAATGATGTCTCGACTTCAAAACTAGTGTCAAAAGTGGTCCTTAGCAAGAACATTTTTTGTCAAAAAAACCCCAAAAGACATATAGTAAAACATGATCAGACTTTGAATACAGTTCAAGATATTGGTGGTGTTCGAGCTACCAATGTTGGAGAGACTGAAGTTTAACTGTACAACGTTGCTCGACAATCAGCAAAGAATTCCGCTTAAACCGGTGCTAGGGGCCGTCTTGAACTTATTATGAGGTATGACCAAAGCTCATTGTTGAAGGCCTCATGGTGACTTCAAGATGAAGAACAA
>MJUU01073639.1:75130-97465 GCA_002080025.1 Modiolus philippinarum | reverse complement strand
CTGATTGCGGTCATTGATATTATGTCGATTGCGGAAAATGTCCCTTTTGCCATATGATTTTATGCAAATTCCTGATTGCGGTCATTGATATCATGTCGATTGCGGAAAATGTCTCTTTTGCCATATGATTTTATTAAAATTCCTGATTGCGGCCATTAATATTATGTCGATTGCAGAAAATGTCCCTTTTGCCATATGATTTTATTCAAATTCATGATTGCGGTCATCGATAGTTTGTCGATTGCAGAAAATGTCCCTTATGCCATATGATTTTATTCAAATTCCTGTTTGCTGTCATTGATATTATGTCGATTGTGGAAAATGTCCCTTTTGCTATATTATTTTATGCAAATTCCTGATTGCGGTCATTGATGTTATGTCGATTGCGGAAAATGTCCCTTTTGCCATATGATTTCACGCGAATACTTGATTGCGGTCATTGATATTATGTCGACTGCGAAAAATGTCTCTTTTGCCATATGATTTTATTAAAATTCCTGATTGCGGCCATTGATATTTTGTCGATTGCAGAAAATGTCCCTTTTGCCATATGATTTTATTAAATATCATGATTGCGGTCATTGATATTATGTCGATTGCAGAAAATGTCTCTTATGCCATATGAATTTATTCAAATTCCCGATTGCGGTCATTGATATTATGTTGATTGCGGAAAATATCCCTTTTGCCATATGATTTTATTCCAATTCCTGATTGCGGTCATATATATTATGTCGATTGCGGAAAATGTCCCTTTTGCCATATTATTGTATTCAAATTTCTAATTGCGGTCATTAATATTTTGTCGATTCCAGAAAATGTCCCCTTTGCCATATGATTTTATTCAAATTCCTGATTGCGGTCATTGATATTATGTCGTTTGTGGAAAATGTACCTTTTGCCATATGATTTTATGCAAATTCCTGATTGCGGTCATTGATATTATGTCGATTGCGGAAAATGTCTCTTTTGCTATATGATTTTATTCCAATTACTGGTTGCGGGCATCGATATTATGTCGATTGCGGAAAATGTCCCTTTTGCCTTATGATTTTATTCTAATTCCTGATTGCGGTCATTGATATTATGTCGATTTCGGAAAATGGCCCTTTTGCCATATGATTTTATTCCAATTCCTGATTGCGGGCATCAATATTATGTCGATTGCTGATTATGTCCCTTTTGTCATATGATTTTATTCAAATTTCTGATTGCGGTCATTTATTTTATGTCGATTGCAGAAAATGTCCCTTTTGCCATATAATTTTAAGGAAATTCCTGATTGCGGTCATTGATATTATGTTGATTGCAGTAAATGTTCCTTTTGCCATATGATTGTATTCAAATTCCTGATTGCGGTCATTGATGTTATGTCGATTGCGGAAAATGTTCCTTTTGCTGTATGATTTTATTCAAATTCCTGATTGCGGTCATTGATATTATGCCGATTGCGGAAAATGTCCCTTTTGCCATATGGGTTTATTCAAATTCCTGATTGCTGGCATCGATATTATGTCAATTGCGGAAAATGTCCTTTTCGGCAGATGATTGTACTCAAATTATATTGAGTTTAATGATTACGGGCATTGATATTATATCGATTGCAGAAAATGTCCCTTTTGCCATCTGTTTTTAGACAAATTTACAGGAATTTCTTAATCCTTTTTTAATCTGTGATAAAAATCTACAAAACAAATCGCACATTTTTATTATTTAGAGAAAACAGTACTTTTTATTTCCCTTAACAGTTAAACAAAGTAAAGAAAACACCAAATGGTTCAAAAACGATTAACAACAGATTTATTTGACCAAAAACGAGCTGAAAATGCCCAAAACACATTAACAGACATGGTCTTGCACACACAACCCTAGCCACCAAAACTTAAACTAACGGCAAAAGGGACAATTTCTGTATTCTCGATACCAGCAATAATAAAACTTCCTATTACCCGAGCTATCATATAAGGAAAAGGAAAATTAGTGTTGATCGTCACAAAGATAGCCCCGTTATCATGACCCATAGGGAACTATTGTAATGACCACTTTTAGAACTGCTCTAGTGTATGACCACATTTAGAACTGCTCTAAGTTATCTTAGAACTATGACCATTTTTATGACCACTTTTAGAATTATGACCGCTTTTAGAACTGCTCTAAGTTAACTTAGAGCAGTCATAATTTATGACCGTTTCTAGAATTTGTTCTATGACTGCTCTAAGTTTACTTCAAGTTAACTTAGAAACAATTCTTAGTTAACTTAGAGTTAACTTGGACTAGAGGTTATGTCTGCACCCAACTGTATAAGAATACTCAGCATTGATTTGGGGAGAATATGGCGACTAAGTGGGATTTAGATGGCAAAAGAATTAATACTAAAAATCTTTGAAACTATTTATAACATGTATATTCGGTCTTATGCTAAACTTTGTAAATTTAAATGGAATATAACGGCATATATTAATTAAAACACGTTCCAAGGGGGAAAATCTACATATAAACAGTTCACTTTGGTTTAATCGAGATAGGGTATTGAAGGAGATGCATTTTAGACGTGTATGTTAGCGAAATAAAACAAAATACACAAAATATTTGTTCTCATGGACGTATCAGAAAGTATTGGTAAATATACTGACAGTATTGATTATATACATGTACGTGAGCACCTTGTTATATATTATTAAAAATTAACGTTAATTTATATGTAAATGGTCATAAAATATTAATATGAAACTAAGCAACATTGGTCAGGTTCTGCCTCGTATTCATTGTCATTTATTGTCATAACGTTTGCGATGTGTTATTTCACAAAACATTCCACTGTTTAAAAGTCACCAAATTCCAATATTATCGTTGTCTATACATGCTATATCCCTTGCCTAATCTAGGAGACCCAAATCTTTTGAACTTTTGCCATTAGCAGAAGGCTCATTGAAATATTCAAAACTTTCAAGGATGTTGTGAACATAACTATAAGAATGGGTATAAAGTACATAATCCATCCTCTAAAAAGTATTTCATTTTTAACATAACACATCAAAGACAGGTCAAAGCTACACAGATTGACAATTTCAGTTATTAGGAGATATTTTATAGAAATATACACAAAAAAGATATCACATGTTATAGCATCAATTGTGCTATATAGTCCAACAATTTTACAAAAAGCATATTTTTTACGAAAGAGGTACAAGTGTGTAACGTTATTAGATTGATTTTGTGTTAGATTACAGATTATTTTAAAGTGGTACACGCATTTGAAGCTGTTGGTTTGTTTTTGTGTTATTATAGTTATGTCCTTTTTACAGATTATGTTGGAGTGGTACAAGCATTTGAGTCTGTTGGTTTGTTTTTGTGTTATTATAGTTATGTCCTTTCTTACAGATTATTTTAAAGTGGTACACGCATTTGAAGCTGTTGGTTTGTTTTTGTATTATTATAATTATGTCCTTTTTTACAGATTATTTTAAAGTGGTACAAGCATTTGAGGCTGTTGGTTTGTTTTTGTTATTTATTGGATATGTATTACTACTGGTGCATCTGTTTGCCAAACTTCACAACAACTGGATCAAATATTCAGCCATTGTTATGTTCCTTGTAGCAGGTATGAAGTTATTTGTTAGTATTTACCTAATCAGTAGATACGTACATCCAGTTAAACGTAATTCATTGTTCAGTATATAATTGAGCAAATGCATTGGGCACAAGCTTTGCAACTTGGTTTTGCCCTCTCCAATACGTGCAGTAGGGTAATCTCTTCAACATAAAAATTGCCCTACTTATGCTTATTAGGTTGTCTCACGTTCTAGCCATAAATTTTTAGGAGGGATAAAACATTTAACGGTAAATTCATAACCATGACAACAGCACCAAAACAAGCAACATATTTATTTTTATGAATAGAAGCGAACAGTGTTTTTTTAGTCCATTTGACACTTAACACAAACTAAATATTGAACAGAACAAACAAAAAAAAATGTTCCAAAACAGTTAACAACTAATTTATTTCACCAAACATATTAAACAACAAGCTGAAGATGCTCAAATTACGTAAAATACCCCCCCGCCCTAATAAGATGACTTACATGCTAGTGGTGTAGGAAACAGGCTTTTTCACTATTATAATATATTCTTGTTGTCGTATTTGTACATGGTTTTCCTTTGACAGTTTTGACATTATAAAAAAAAACTGAAGGGTTGAATGAAAGTCACTCAACATATTTTCCAGTTAATATAAACATTGCGCTATTATGTTTTGTTCCATGATTTGGCAGATTCTGTATTTTGTTACTGTTTTTCATCTGGCTTGTTACCTTTGGTGGTTGACTGTTAGTTTCCACGTTGTATCAAAAGCTTAATCATCCAATTATTGTATACTTGCAAGAAAAATCACAATGTTTAGATTACTTAAAGGCGTATTTCCCTCGTGCAAAGTTCTATCTATCATTTACTGACACTGGCACCCAATTCAGTGCGAAACTGGTATATTCGCAAATATCCCGACAAAGCTTGAAGTGTAAATTTAAAAAGGAGAAACATATAGGGTATGTAAGTCTCATCATGTGACACCGAGAAATCACGATAGAATTACAATTTGAAAACGTTTCCCGCCAAAATATAACGTTGCAGGATTAGACGTCCGAATATTTTTCTTTCAACGTCATATGTTTTTGTTTAAAATGTAACTTCCGGTAACAAGTTTTGGTCCCGGAAGTTCCAAAATGAAACGAGACTTACAGACCCTATTGCTTATTTTCAGATACAACGTACCGTTTTCAAATGTCTTGTTTTAATTCAGTGCAAGCTTTGAATCGAACAATTATACTTTATGAGTAAACTCGACATTTCACTAAGGCATCTTGGATGCCTATATAACGTTTCTTTTCTGGTAAAGGTACATGGAAATGCTAATTTCATATAAACGTTTTGTTTTCTTCAAAATTTGTAAGTGAATTTTTTAGGATGGGGCAAATATGTACTAGTTATATCTCGTACTAGTTACTTTTGTATAAGTTAAAGCTAGAAAATTTAATCATTGAAAATTATTCATCACCGTACTCTGTTTGTAAAGCAAACAAACTCACAAAATAGACATATTATTTACATAAATCCAATTACAATTTTCACCAAGCCAGTAGTCAGTACTTCGGTGCTTACCTTAAAGCAGATTTCTATATACATTGAAACTTTCAATATCTAAATGTTTTGAAAATTTTGTTGAAAACTTAGGAGTATCTTTGTCCTTAGCTGATTTTGGCTTCCACTTAAGGTAAGAGGTACGTAAATCAACGCCCCTCTCTGTGAACATTACAAATTTGCCTGAGATTGGAGTTAAAAGATTTGAACTTTCACTTTAAATTATTACTGCTTCAAGCTGTACTCTACAATTCTTCTGAACAAAAATGAAATGATGTTGATAATGAAATTTCTGTTTTATTGATATGTCGCTGAATAGTGATTCATCATGCAAATCACACCTGGAATCGTAACTTTTATTGACGACGTAGCTATTTTGACAGCCGGTTTTAACGAGCAAATTCCGTATTTGCCCAGCCTATCCTATTTATACACCCTTTTGCAGACAAATAGTGGGATATGATTTGATAATAGCGCATTTTAAAGAAGAAATTTCGACTATTTTTATACGATTTTTAGATTCGTTATGAATACAACATAACTGGTTGGTTCATCACTCGGTCACATTCCAAATATTTAAAAAGCTTAAATTGATTTTCTTATACTTAGATATTTAGCTCCATTTTATGAATTTTTATATAAAATTTTATCGAAATCCGAAAACATTGCTATTTACGTACCTATCACCTCAATCATGTTAGTCTTTTCTTCTCTCTCAGTTTTTTAAAACATCTTTGACTTTATAAATTTTATCTGCACTGAAGAGACATTATTTTCGAAATCGCCTCATGCAGAGAATAAATTTACAGTAAATCGGTAATTAGTTATTTTCCACTGCGACCATCTAAATAACTGTTCACATGACTTTAGTATTTTGTATTTTGTACTGACTTAACTTAAATATTTTTTTTTATTTTCAGCTTCTTTTGTTCTTGCTGGGGTGATAGTATTTGGAGTGCAATCACCAGGCAACATCACCGACCATCTTGGATTTTCTTACTTTTTCGTTGTTGTTTCTGTTGGTATAATATTAATTGGAGACTTCTTCATCTGTCTCATTAAAAATTGACGATGTATATAACTTACTTACACTAGGATGTACATGTGGTGGTGAATTTATTTTCAATGTTTCAGGGAAATTTCAACTTTCGAGTCTTAATTTTTATAACTAAATAGGATTCTTAATAAAACTACAGCTACTGCTAATTTGTTTATGTCACATAACGTCGTAAGCACTCTTTTATACACAGAAATAAAATTATGAAAGGTAATGTCAAAACTGCTGTTTCGGAAACTGAACAATTGGAGGAAAAGCATAGTGTACAAACAATCCATTTTAAGCAATGAAATTACATTATTTATGCTCATGACTAATCTTAATGTTCTTGTGTATGTTCTACCAACAACGAATTCGATTCTGAAATCAACTCATTGTTTTAGACAATGACCATAACACTGTCTCTTAATGTTTATTTTGCTGCTTTCAATTGACTATCCAATAAAAACTTCTCAATAACATCCTCATTATTTTGTAAATGATTTAGCTGATTTAGTTTTTTATACAGATCTTATTGGTAATTTGCCCACTAACAACTTTTACACATATTTCGGTTTATGGATTTTCAATTTGTTGATATGATCTGCACTCAAGAGACGTAAATCGTTGAAATGGCTTTATACAGAAAACAAGTTTACGGGAACTTCGGTATTTTGCTAGGGTTAGGGATTGGCTTTCCTTTTTAGATCCTATTGGTAAGTTGTTCATTATCAGCTTTTACAAATATTTCTGTTTATGTTTTTTTTTTATTTCTGTGATCATCACTTCCATTGTTTCTTCGGTATTGTACTGCCGTTGTTTAATCGTATGCAAAAAGTTTTGAATATTTAGCTTAATTCTCCTTTCAGTAAATTTTAAACACATTTCTGTTTTGTAGACGTTTTCCCCTGAAGATTGCAATATGACCTATCGTCGCTTGTTTTGTTCCATGATTTTATTTATTTATTTATTTTTCTTTTTAAAAATCCTGTACAAATCAATTCTAAAAGGATGACTTCAGGAACATTACGAACAAAAAGCATCATTTTACAGTGTATGTATTGGAATTCGCATCCAATAATCTTATGCGTTTAATGTCCAAAACAACAGTAAAGCAAAGCTTGTCAACCGAACGATAACATTTAATAGTTATGTTATTGACGTAGATAGATTATATAATTGAAATGCAGTTTTGCGTGTCACCCAAATCGTAATGGTCAAATTCATCAGTGAAAGGATGATCTCGATAACATCACACCCCAACACTCTAACTCAGTTGATCCATGACTTTAAACGAATATGGGTCTATGGTAGGAACAAAAGCGGTTAGGATATATATATATAATGACTTCTTGTTGACAGCTACTTAAAATACTAGTTGACTTTCAGACAGGATATTAATGTTTATGTCGACTTCTTGACAGCATAATTTGTGCTCATAACAAGTTTAAGAAAAGGGGGAATTTTCAACAGAAAGTTCATTCAACAAAACAGTACTAGCTTTAGTTTATTTTGTTTTCTTGTTGGAAACGGATTATAATAGGTATTTTGACTATCAAAGCACCTATTTATGTTCTCTTTTAAAACTTTGACAACATTAGGAAAAATGAAAGAATATGGAGTGAATGTACATGTGACAAAAACGCACACGATACATACAGAAATCCAGTTTATCAAGGACAGGGCTTTTATTCCTGTCTACATCTTGATTTCGCTTGACGGTCTTCAACTAGAGGTGAACAATATTCACCCCCTCAGGCGAGATCAAGAAGGCCCTAGCGTGCACTTAAGCAGTATTCTTGACAAAAACTATATCAAGGTAACTCCCTTGCTCCACACCCGCCATGAAGTGCCAACTTGGGCGATGCTCAGGCTTATCCGGCTGAAAGCACCAGGGTTACAAGAAGAGAATAAAAAATGTTGAGCAACATCGATCGCAGCTAAAATATGTCATTGAAGCAACACATGTTACAATGTACAATGCATTCCATAAATGTTGTTGATTTTACATTCCTATTTATTTCCCTTTTATATGTTTCGCTGTAAATATGAAACGTTCTTTTTCTTGCATTACCGGATCATTGAATCCTTTATTCTATTATCCTGTTCGATTCTTTTGCCCACAGTACAGAAACGTCCAACAAACTTCTCACTGACAAATTGTATAAACAAACCCCAAGTTGATTGGTTGTTTCGTATTGAAATTTCGTTTCTCGTTGGTAATGTCAAAAACCAGATTAGAACTCTTTGGGGTCTATTCTCTCTGAGGTACAAGCAAGAAAATAGTGTTTAACCAATCAGCAAAAAGTGAAATAACTTCTCATTATCCGGACCACCTGATGTTGCTCACGGTCTTTATCGGAGTTCACACTGGCAGTGATTTAGTCTTTCGTGTTGTCTTGATACATTTTAGTGTTTTCTTCGTCAGTGATGTTTGTGGTTCCGATTTGTCCTTGTCCATGTTTGAATACTAAAGTGATTACAAAAGCTTTTCAAAATTTCACCTTGGTACTGTTTGAGGGTTAGAGAAGTTACACGTACAATGGACTCTATTGGTTTTGTCTCAGGGTTAGAAAAATGATAATAACCAATCAGTAACCTAACAGATCTTTCAAAACATATGCCTCACTGACCGTGTGACGGGTGCTGTATACATTGTTTACCATTCCAGGGCACCTGATGTCACTGTTTTTGAGTATTTTGTGTTTTATGTGTAATGTGTTTGTGGGCATGTAGTGTCTTTGCTCTTCCGTGTTTTGGTGTTCTTGTTTTTGCCTTGTATCTTGACTTTTATTAATCCAATCTTGTGCTTTGTTCCTCTGTATTCTACTGCCGATGTTTTTAATAAATATTTATGTTACCAACTACACAGAATACAAAAAATGAATGTTGACTTCATCTATCATTTCTAATATATATTTTGACTTCTTGGTTGGATACTTACGAATGTGTTAACTTCTTGACATGATACTTGTATTAATGTTAGAGATTTTCGCTTTTTAAGTTTTGAATGTATTTTTGTCAGCTTTTCGGACTTTTCTGGCTTCATCCATTGAAAAGCTAAATATTTGTTTTGCCTTGTGACTCCCTAATCGTTTGTTTGCATAACTTCAGTCAGTATATCTTTTAGAGCATTCTGACAAAATCTTATTCACTTTGTGTTATTTTGTCACATTCATTAAGGGTAAAACATTACTCATGTAAGCCTGCAAAAAATGCAGAGGAGTTCAGTATCCCGCCATTTTTCAAAGCACTTGTATCTCAAAATGACATCGGTAACCTACCATTTTTTTCGTTTCAGTTAGTTCTTTTTTAATTTTCTTACTAAACATCATATTTAATCAAGGCCTTTGGTTTTCTTTTAAATTTACCAGCGAACATCCTTAACTACCTGAAAGGGGAGTTTGTACATAGAATAAAAAAGATAACAGGAAACACCTACAATGGCCGAAAAACATAGCCACATGCCACAAAGTAAATAGGAACTGTAAATGTGTTGACTCACTGACAGAATACATTGTAAATAGATAATGAAATTATGCTGACGTATGCTTACGCTGGCCTCTTGACCGGATGGACTTTATGACAGGATACTAATGGTTATGTTGACTTTGTAACAGGATATGTATGTATACTTTTTATTAGAAACACATATATTGAACAATAAAGCTTGTACAAATATGTAATTACGATACTTTTACATGCACATTCATCTCAAGAGTGAGAGAAGTTCAACGGATACAAGACTTCCTGAAATGATAAAGGTGGAATATTTTGATAAGAAGTAATTGTATTGGTGTTTTCACAATTTTGCACCAACTGAAATAATTCTAATATAACTTCGTCGTACTCCATATCTGGTAAACGTTGCTGAAAATACATTAAAAAAATGTTTATATTGCTTAAGAAAAATAAACATCTTTAAATGACAAAAACTATGTATAGCAGATGTAAAACAAGTTATAACTGTATTTGGATGCAAACACAAAAATCTCCCAAACGAATTCCCATACCTAAATTCGAAATGTAAATAAGAGATTTTTATGTCCTACTCCAGCATTCCGTGTTGCCTCATAAAGATTGAAACACTTCAAATTTTCCCACAAGTTTTCCATATCCCTAGAAACAGCCACATTTGTGACGTTTAAAGCCTCGAAATAAGTTCTATGATTGTTATACTACCTTTCCGTAAAATATCAACCAACTTGCAGTACTTTCGATTTCCCACCCTTTTCCGATTCTATAACACTGTTACAATTTTGCAAACTAAGTTCTAAGTGGAAAAAAAACAGCACTCTTTTAAATTTCTTACAATTTTGAGCACTTTTAATTTGTTCCTTTATTTCCGTTGCCATGGGTGCAAACGTTTTTTTAAAAAAATTTGACCCTAAAATTACTTCTAAACAACTAGAACAAATTTTCTGTCAAATTTGAAGTACTTTTTATTTTCCCCCATTTTTCTATTTCCATGGCAACGGCCACCATTTTGAAAAAAATACTAACTCGAAAATAAGTTCCACACAATTTATATAATCTTTGTGTAAAGTTTTATTCATTTAGGAATACATTTAATTTTCCCGGCTTTTTTCAATTTCCATAGCAACGGCCGCCATTTTGAAAAATTTCAAGACTGGATTGCACATCTATGCATGGTCCTTTATCATTATGTCCAATTTCATAAAGATCGGTGATTAGATGGCTGAGAACGAGGGTAACCGCACTTATTGGAGAAGAAAAAAAGAAAGAAGAAGAAGAATAGGAAACGGAGCAAAAACTATAAGTCTCCGAAAACCAATATTAGGAGACATAAAAAAGTGGGCTTAACAAACTGTAGTATTGTTGGAACAGCTTCGCTTTACTCGTTGTTTCCGTGTTTGTTCTTTAATTTCTATTCATTTTTTTTGGTTTTTGTCTTTGTTTTTTCCTTTGAAGTTAATATATAGACAATGAAAACAATCTTTAATACTTTAATATGCAAATAAGAGACACCATTCTGCCACTAATACAGTTAAAAACGTAAGTGTTCTTAATACTTGTACCGCTCATGTCTGGACACTTCAGATTTAACATTAAATGTTCTTGTTACTTGCTGATATTTCAATACTGGTTTCAATGTATATCTTATTATCTGCTGTTGAGCTTGTTTTTTATTTTGTTTTTTGATTGTTTGTTTCTACCAATTTTAAACACTGAACACTTGCGATCACTGTAATATCATAGTCATCAAATGACTGTTGTTAAGTCTAAATATTGCAGCAGATTGATGTTATTTCTGAAGGAGTTAAATACTTAATTTTTCGTTCTTGTGTGGACGTGAATTGTAATAATAAAACACTTCAAAAAAGGAAAGTAAAAATGGTAAGGTAGACCACAGTTCAAATGTAAAATTAAACCAAATATACAAACTAAAAAAACAGCTAAAATATCCCAAAACGGGTGGAAAGAAGAGTGTGCCCAACGTTTTTGCCAGTACGGCCTATTTCCAGCGACAACCGGGACAGAAAAATGGGAAAAGGTACAGAGGATACGTGAGAAAACTTCTAACTAACGTGTAAGATAAATCAACTGTGTTTTTTAGTTTGTATCTTTGGTTTATTTTTACTTTTGTAACTGTGACCTACCTTACCATTTTTACTTTGTTTATTTACATTAATTTGTGGCCATTGCATAACATATATTTTTTTCTATTTTACCAGAGTCAATGATGATAATTAGATCCAGGAAAGGGCAGTATTTAGAATCATTGATTGCTTTATTAAGTTTCAGTTGTTGTGTGTAAATCCTGTCGACATAATTTAAAAACTAGGATATCGTGCAATGTACCTGTTGTTATCCTTGAAAATTGTAATAAGTTAATCACTGTTTGGTACAGTTCCATTTTTTTTTAGTTTTTTTTTTCATGAAGTTTTCATGGATATATGGATGTAGCGGTGTCCATCATTTAGCAAGTGAATACCATACAACCGGTGCTAGTCATGAACTTACTATGAGTTAGGAGTTTTTGCTCTTTGTTGAGGACCCTATGGTTTTATGATGAAAGGGATTATTAGGATTTCACTGTTACTAAAGTAAGTGAGAACCGAACCGCCAATCAAAAGAACAAACAATCCATGGACGATAGCAAAATCAGACACACTAAGAAACAAGGACACCACTTGTTTTCCTCTATCGGATTCGACTTTACTACCGGAGTTAACATGTTCAACACGGCAGGTGTCTTATAAAAAGCAGTAGATGCTTACTCTACCGGTACACGTGATCTCACCCATGGTTTCTTATTGGGTCCGTGTTGTTCATCCGGATGTGTGTCTTCATTTTTATTTTTTGTCCCGTACTCAAGTGGTGTCTATTGGAAAAGTGAAGTCATCGCATTTGTCATACGGGCTAGTTTGTAATCTACCTCTGTTGTCAATTTCAAGATGAAGGTCAAGGAACGAAGCCGATGTGGAAGTATCTGTAGTATCCTTAATTTCAAGCTGTTTTGGATAAAAAAGATGAAGAAAATTACCAAAGTGAGGGTTATTTAATGATAAAATATCATCTATATAACGGAAGCTGAAATTAAAGGACTGGGCCAGTTTTTTGTCTTTATTTTGAAGAAGCCCTTCAACGAATTCAGCCTCATAAGAGTGGAGAAACAGATCGACTAAAAGAGGTGCACTAATTTACCCTTTCTTGACGGCGACGTTCCCCTAGCTCCATCCTACGTGTTGGACATATATCAACTTGCACGATTGCTCGCGTATGTTCTACTGTTTCGATTTGAATGAGAGTAACCTTACTCTCGCATCCAAACATTTACAACATTTACAGATTTCATAAAATATTAAATACTTTGGAGAAGTTCCACAAAAGATATGAACACATGATATCTAAATACAATAACTATATACCCAAGTTGCATAAATAACCGGAAAAATTTGTTATGCTATATTAGACTGTTTTCATCTCAGATGAGGAAAGAACATACATAATTTTAAAAAAAAATAAGGAAGCAATCCAAAAATTTTAGAATCAAATAACTAAATACCGAAGTTAAATTTGGTAATGATTTGCAGAATATATTCAGGGGAAATGGTCTTTAAATGAAATGTTAGGGGATACTGAAGAATTCAGATGAAAAGAAAAGCCAAACCTGGATATACCGAAGTGAGCTAAAAGAATTAAGCGATTCCATTTACGACATCTACGCTGTATCACCGTACTTACACTTTTCTCCATAACACAATAACTGAAATAATGCAAACCGAAATCAAAAGAAAAACAAAGAAAAATACAAAACCTAACAGCGTTGTTGTTTCTTTTCTGTCTAGTTCTTGTTCTCTTGTAGCGAGGTTAACCTTGAATTTCTCAAATATACCTAATGTTCTTCAAGTAAATTATCTATTTCTTTAATTAATATCATAATATCGAAGGTATTTTGCATTTTATACTCCAGATGCCCATTTAGACATCTTTAGTCTCTTCAGTGCAGATCAATCAAAACATTTGGAAGTGAAGTAAGATTTTGCTGGTAAATACAAACCAATAATAAAAAATCTATCACTTACATCTTTGATCATGTTAATAGTCAAACTTATCCTGCTGGAAACCAAATAGTACGAGTATATAGAGGCACCAATGGAAGCTATTATAGCCATGATAGTATATAAGATACCTTGAAAAAATATTATATTATGATAACAAAACTGTACTAACTTTTTTTTGTTAAATACAGCGATGAGTACAAAAGCTATCATAAGCAGATGACGAAAGGCATTAAAAAGGGACGTGAAGAGGGTTCCATCTAATTTCCTCTTGTTCAAAATACCAAATACGGAAATGCTAGAAATTTTTCATGAATCTTCACGGTAAATTTGTTCAAAGGAATTATCTTTTTAAAAATAAAATTTTAAGATGTATAGTATGTAAATGAACTGCTGAACATTTTGTTATACATTGACCAACATGGACGTCTGAAATCTAGGTTATATGACAAACCAATTGTGAACTTCCACTTTCTCTGCAGCAATATACCTACCACCCCAGCATATGGAGTGTATATTTCACAATTAATTCGTGACTGTAGAGTGTGCAGTTCATACAGTGACTTTGTTGAAATAGCAAAAGCACCGTCACAAAAACTGCTGAATCAGGGATATGTTCAGCCGTTGTTACTTTCGTACCTTAAGAAATTCTATGGCCGTCACCACGACATCATAGATAGACATGAAATGTCAGTGTCACAAATGAAAACTCCCATTTTCAGCTAGATTCACGTCCTCCAAGATTTGACATTACCGGTTTTGACTTTATAGTGGATTGACCCACTGACAGTGTGACAGGTGCTGTATACACAGAGCAAGACATGCTTACCAATCCGGAGCACCTGATCTTACTTGATTTTTTCATTTTTTGATGCACTGAAGAAACATAAGTTGTCGAAATGCGCATATGCAGAAAGTAAATTCACAGCAGCTTCGGTATTTAGTTATTTGAAACATTTTTTTTTATTTTGTTTTATTTTTTTTCAGTTCACACTGTTATCGTTTTAGTATTTTGTGTCGTAAATGTAGTGTTTGTGTATTTTGCGGGCATGTAATGTCTTTGGTCTTTCGTCTTCTGGTGTTCTTGCTTTTTGCCTTGTCTTTGGACTTTGTTCCTTTGGTATTTTACTGCCGTTGTCTCGTACTGATTTTTCAATTATGATTCAAAATTATTGGAAAAAGCAAATGTTGTGTTGACAGCGTCTATTCCTCGTTAGAAGAAGTGGGTAGCAGCATTATATGCGGAATTATCTTTTTATAATCAGTTCTTTATGGTAACTAGAACTGTACTGTACACTTACCTTCTTTCGACGGACTTTCCTTATCATTGGACAGAAAGAAAGCTGGAATATAGGTATTTAGCAAAAGTTAAAGTCACTGACTCGAAACGATTAGTAAATAACAAAATATGAAAGTTCCAGCAAAGTATTTTGTGCCTAACTGAATTTTGTCCTTGTCTTCTTATGAAATTTTGTCCTTGTCTTCTTATAAAATTTTAGTTTCTTGATATTTGGGTTATTGGATGTAGTTTGATTCCATTGATTTATTTACTTTTTTACCTTTTCGGGGCCATTTAGGGCTTACTATATGGTGTGAGGTGCCTCACTGTTGAAGACCATATGGTGACCCCTAGATGTTTTGTTTTTTGTCGTTTTAACCTGGATATGGGATGTTGTCTCCTTGACATTTACCCCATTTCCTTTCTTTTTCATATTTATTTGAAAACACCCGATAGTCTTTTCTAACTACATGTAAACATTTAAGATTATGGTCTTTAAGCTCAATACTGAAATATAAAATATGTACGATTCAATCGTTTGTGTCAACAGATACCCAGAGAGCGACATTCACTTATTCATAAAATGTAACAACATATTCAATTAAAAACAAGGTTAACCATATGGTCTCAACAAAAAAGGTATCTGTTACTTCCGTTTTATAGTATCTGTTACGAATTGTTGACAAACGAGTTCAAGGCAAGTTCGTTTTATCGCGATCACGCATATTTTAAGACATGTTTTGAAAATCAAAGAATGCGATTCTCTTCCGATATAATCGTGTGGAAAATTCCTGCTTTCCGCTTTGCAAAACAGGTTAAAATGAAGGAGAAAGTACTTTTCTCCCGTGCAGCAACAAGGTCACTTTGTGTATGTTCGGTTATACTTTCAATTATTTCATTGTATAAAAAGAGGTTTCCGTGAAAACAACTTGTTTGGATACTATTGATAGACTCGCTGCAATTGCAGATATAGGAGAGATAAAGTCCAATAAAAAATAATGTCCATAACTTTGTTAGGTTGAGATCTTCTGTCATATGTTGAGAACTTTTGTCTCTGGTTGAGACCTTTAGTCTTAGGTTCTATAGTATCCATTGTCGGCTTAGATTTTGTCAAGCGGTGTCGTTTATCGGGTATTTTTATAAGCCAAAGTTATTGACAGTATGCAAATGTTTATGGTCATCCATGTATGTAAAGTAAACACAACTAATTGCATTTACTCTATATCTTTTCGTTTATGAAGAACTTTTGTCGTTTGTTGAGACTGTATGGCACAAATTGCTGTAGTGGTTTGCTGATTTTTCTGACATTTAATTGGTAGTGATCGCGATTATTATTATATTGATCTTATATTGCTTTGTCATATCTAGACATGAAAAATACTTCTTCGTAAAGGACCATCAAAACGATTTATAAACAACTTCTTTATAGTAATAATTAGTGAACATGTAATTTCAAATAACTTGATGAAAATAATTTCTATCTATACATTATATTGTCCCGTCTATCTGAATCACTTTCGATTTCGGACAATCATCTTGTCTAAACTAAAATATTTATTGCTGACAGGGAAGTAGGGTCGAGAAATTTCAAGGACCCGTTATTCCATATGTTATTCCATATGTAGTGGATCTTTAATTACGTGAAGCATTGAATTAGTTAGTTATTATGGGGTCTGTAGTTGGAATAGCCAGTGTAATTTTTTTTTATTATATGAAAAACTGAATTGGCCCGATATTTAATTTAAAAAGTTTTAAATGATGTATTTGATGTAGATTGTGCATGAGTTATGTTCAGTATTCAAGAATGTACTGGAGCCCGAAAACAGTTTTCATGAATTATACCACTTTAATGTCTACCATGTGTATATTAAAGGCATTTTGCCAAACTAGCATCGCTAAAGTAAAAAATAGATTATTTCTCACTTCTTATTTATTGGCGCATACCATTAAATCAGAACATTGCTCTTACAAGCCTAAACCAGACAATATGTTCCTTACGTTTATTATTCGAAAATAAGATTATCAAAATAAATTAAAACAATAATACCTAATGGATGCACATAGCTAAATTAACATAGTTTTAATCATTTTATACAAAATTAAGGCAGACAATAACAACAAACCTGACGTACGAAGTTAAGCATAAAATTACTAGTATTTAAGATTATGGGACAAATCCTCCTTAGCTTATACCATTCTTTACATAAAATAAATTTAAATGATATCTTCCTACATGTGTAATATCAATAAGTTTTTACATTAAAATTTTACCGAATTATGTTTTGGGCATTCTTCTATTTGTTATTCTTATTATACTTAGTAAATATTGTTTCTCCTTATCAAATTCGTGTTTGACGTAAGTTACATTCTTTACGTAATAGTGGATATCGACAAGATATTCTGAACAAATCCGTTAAATTGGTTTTGCATTCAGGTGACCTGAAGACTTTACATATATACTCTCACTGATACTGCCAATGTCTACTAAAATACATGAAGACTCTTTACCAAACCCTTTGGCGAGTTTTAAGTTTGATTTTTATTCCGTAGTGCGACAGTGTTTTACCAGCAGACAAGATTCCTTGAGCTAGCCGGCAGTTTAGCTGCGAGCACTCTTTGACCCTTCTTTCAAAATTACGTTTTGTCATATGCTTTTTCTATTCCAAGATAGTGGTAAATGAGTTAGTAGTCTACCTGTATTGGGTTTTATTCGCATGTTTATGATACTATAGGGAAGCGGGATAGAGAAAGGGGAGGTTTGGGTACCTATAAACCGATTTAACCCTACCACTGCTTTTGCTAGTGCCGGTACCAAGTCCGGATATCCCGAGTTCCTATTGTTATTTATGTTTGTCTCTTGTTTTCATTTTTGTTTTTCTGGTGCAGTTTGCTTGTAAATTGTGGCATGTGATTGTAGTTCCTGGCCATTGTAGGTGTTTGCTGTTATCCGTTTTTGTAATTGAATTTCAGATTATGGAATTTTGAACGTCATGACAGAGAGCACATGTTGTACAGGATGAAGTTTCTGATTTTACTCTTGATATCAAATTCTCTTTTTTGTTGTTGTTTGTTTTGTTGCGCTTTTGTCCTATACTGACATTGTTAATTTTCAGTGCTACGCTTCACTCTTTAATACACTTCACAAGTTTTTGGGTTTTTTTGTAAATAACTTTAAAAATACATTTCAATGTAAACAGTCAGGAAAGTAACACTATCAGCAAGATTAAAATTTTGTTGCAGTGACCAAAGTTATTTGATAACCATTTTGCAAATATAATGATAGCAAGGTGAAAGTAATTAAAAATCATTTTTACTGATTGGTATGATTAACAGATCTAAACAAAGTCAATTTATAATTTTTTGGACGGTAAGGAGTCTTAAATAGCGCAATCATTTTGCACTTTTTCAAAAACAGTTTGAATGCACGGGAAGTAGTATCGTATTATATTATATTATCTTATAATTATAATTTCTGTCCTATTATTGTAGAAACTTATTAGTACTCCAAACAAGAGCAATAACAATAGAAAATGTCAAATTTCAATCTTACAGGGAAAATCGCTGCAAATTTTCTTAAAAAAATAGACAAATGTGTAACGTTTTATATTATCCACCGTGAGATAAATAAATAAATAAATTTCATAGCTCACCCAGTGAAATAATCTCCAACTGGAAAATATTTACTGCTCCCCCGGTGAAATAAACTGCAGACGAATTAAATCTCATAGATACATCAATAACATTTATTCCATTTGGATAATAATTCAAAGGACACTATTTTGGCTTACAAATGCACAAGCATGAAAATTACAACGGGCAAAGTTTATATGCATTTTTTCTAGCAAATAAACAGTAATATAAACTCTTCTTACAGTAACGGTATAGTTATTTGTTTCCGATAGTTGTTAGATAATATAGTTACCTATATTATATAACAAGATCAATTAACAATGAAAAGATATATTGTAAATGCAATTAGTTGTAGTAAGTTTACATACATGTATGACCATAAACATTTTCATACTTTCAATAACTTTTGCTCATTAAAAATACCCCATAAACGACACCGCTTGACGGAATCTAAGCCGACACTGCATACTAAAGAACCTAAGACAGAAGGTCTCAACCAGCGACAGAAGTTCTCAACATATGACAGAAAATCTCAAGCTTACAAAGTCATGGACATTATTTTTATGGGACTGTATCGCTCCTATTTCTGCAATTGCAGCGAGTCTATCAATAGTATCCTAGTATCCAAACATGTTATTTTCACGGAAACCTCTTTTTATACAATGAAATGATTGAAATTCTAACCGGACATACACCAAGTGACCTTGTTGCTGCGCGGGAGAAAAGTAGTTTCTCCTTTATTTGAACCTCTTTTGCATAGCTGAAAGCAGGAATTTTCCACACGATTATATCGGAAGAAATTAGCAGTCTTTGATTTTCAAAACATGTCTTAAGATATGCGTGATCGCGATAAAACGAACTTGCCTTGCACTCGTTTGTCAACATTTTGTGAAAGACACACTCAACCGGAAGTTGCAGATACCTTTTTGCCGCCTCAACATTTTTTGAGACCATCTGGTTTACGAGGCGTGACATACTAACGTAAAAAAGAGACAGTGCAATTGTAAAAATGCAATATTTCTTTAAATACATTGAGTACTGTTAGATATTATGCATAGTAATTCTTGAACACATATACAACAATATCGATTTTGTTTTTGGCTTTCTTATATATTTTTTCGGTTGTTCGAAACATCTCCGCATTTCACACTTTATTCCTGTGTGTCATTGTCAAATGCTTCTGACTTTTTGTTTCAGCATGATCGGATTGTTCTGACCTTTAAGTCAGAAAGAATCCTTTACACATAACGAACATCTTGTCTGACTATCAAGATTGTTCTGACCTTTAAGTCAGAAAGCATCCTTTACACATAACGAACATCTTGTCTGACTATCAAGAGTGTTGCAAAAGGTCACGAACATGGAAAAATGACGTCAACAAACGTTGTTTGTTGCATGTAGACACGGAACAGTCCTAATGGACTCATTTGCAACAATTTTAGCACTTTTTGAACCGTAAATAATCGGATTTCCGGTCATAATCACATAAATTGAAAATCCCTATAGCCGGCTTCCTGCTATGCGCAGTAGGTTTCAGGCATCCTGGCATTCGGAGCATTGGATCTGCAAAAAAGAGTATTTGTCTTGAAACAAGGTCAAAATTTGACCTTACAAGACAACTAAGGGTAAATACAAGTTTTAAGCACTTTCGCTGACTATTTGAACAATCCAAATGCAAATGTGCCGGATGTTTCTGTTGTATTTTCATTTAATGCAGATTTATGGTACTAAAAATTTGCATCGACTGCATCTCTCCAGTCCTTTACATGAAGTTGGTTTACAATTAATTATCTGAAATATTTGAAAAGAGGTTTCGCATGTCTCTCTGAACATTAACTTCATTCGTTTGTCAATGAATCACCAAACACATCGATAAAACTGATTGTTATACTAGCTACTGATTTTATTAATTCATTTTTTCGGCAATATGAGTTGTAATTGGTCAAGCTGTCGAGCGCGTAGTTTGTACAGTGATTTTTTTAACAGAGCAAAAACACTGTCCAAAAAGCTGCGTAGTCAGGGATTTGTTCAACCTATTTTAATTTCATCCCTAAAGAAATTCTAGGGCCTACACCATGACATCATCGAAAGATATGATGTGAAAGTATCCCATATGAAAGTTGACATTTTCACCTAGATTCACGTCTTCCCGGATTTGACTACCGACTTTGACATTTTCCTGGATTGACCCACTCACAGTGTGACGGGTGGTGTTAACACAGCAGGACATGCTTACCCTTCCGGAGCACCTGATGTCACTCTCAGTTTCACTGGAGTTCACACTGTGAGTGCTTTGTTTGAATGTTGTGATTTTTGTTTCTGTGCTTTGTGTCTGTCCAGCGTCGCAGTTTTGTGTCTGGCGTCATTGTTTTCTGTGTTCACGTTTTGGCCATGCGTTTGGACTTCGATTTTTGTGAATTTCACTCATTTGTTCCTTCGGTATTCTACTGCCGTCGTTTCAATTCAACTAAATGTCAGCCGCAAAATTTATAGGGGTCATTTCGTTCTAGAGAAGATGCCTTTTAGCTTGAGTATCACGGGTTTTCGTTTAATATTATATTCTTTTTAAATTTAATGACTCTTTGAATCAGTGCACAGTTTCTTTTTTCCAGTTGTGTAGATAGCGATGAAAGATCTAGTTTTCTCAGTTAAATAAATCTCATCTTGTCATCGGTGAAAATATAGGATTTCTAGCCACGAGAAGAATAGATATCACAATATCTCGTCAATGTCGTTGTCAAGTAAACAATTGGCACATTGAAACAAAAAAATAATAATCCGCCCTTTAAGTAGAAAATCTATATATAGAAAGCATAACTAATCGACCGCCTTGAATATCAATAAAAATGTCACACGTGTCGACCAACGCAGTAGATTAAACTTGTTGTGGATCAAAGTTCCGCAACTCGTTTAATCCGTCTTTGTTGTTCGGCGCTCGTGACATTTCAATTCATATTCACGACGGTCAATTAGTTATACCATAATTATCCAATATTTGTTTTCAAAATTAAAATGTATAGATCTAGAACATTCTTTAACTATCCACATGTGTGCAAAAGTCTAACGACAGCAATAAGCAATAAGGAGTATTTGCTTTTGGTGTTGTTCTGTATCTGAAGATTTCTGGCCTTCTACAATAAGATTTGCTCATACTTCATATTTAGTTCAAGTCGGTCTCTACAAGGGGTGGGGAAATCGTAATTAGTAATCGTTATCATCCTGTAATTGATTATATTTTGTAGAATAATCACATGTAAGCAGTAATCAGACATTTAACGATTACATGTAATTGTAATGTAATTGATTAAAGGGTTACAAAAGCCGGTAATCGTGATTATTTTTTATTACTTTATGTTTACGTTTATTTATTTATTTATTAATGGCTGTACTTTTTAAAAATCACAATTATTTATCATTATGACAAAGGCAGGTATTTTATGCAATTTTTTTCAGATAAAGTACGATTTAATGATTTCAACATATTTGTTTTTGTGAAAAAAATATACATAAATATTTACGTAATGTATTATATAACAAATTTTGTAGTATTAATATTCTGTTTACAACCAAGAATTGCCATAACACTACATATCTTCAATTTACTGACAATTATAGTCTCTCTTCTGTTTTAATAATCAACAATATAATTAACAAATCTGAGTATTCAATAAACAAAAGGAATTGTCAAGCTTTCATCTTTTAATTGTTATTGTTAAAACAATAATCATGAG